>QFDD01121250.1:0-223931 GCA_006871305.1 Vachellia collinsii
AAAAAAAAACCCGGAAAAAAAAAAAAAAAAAAAAAAAACCTCGGACAAAGTGAAAATGCAGAAGAAACCAGTTATAAAATTAAAATTTGCATGGTAGAACATTTCAACGGCAGGTCATGTATCACCTTTTTCACTTCGAACCATCCTGAGTTTTGATCATCTACTGCTTCATTGTTTTCCATCCCAAGAAATCAAGAGTAAGAAACTCAAAAAAGGGACTCCATTCATCGAAATTCCAATTAAGAAGAATGTGTTGGATAATTAGCCCACTTTAACGAGTGATGCTGGAGGAGATTGATCTAATTGAATTGAGAATATGCTTCAGAGATAAATTAAAATATTGTATCTGTATTCAAAACTGGGAAAAGACGATTCTTGGTAAATAAGAACCCGTCCTTGAAGTAAGAAGCTGCAAGATATGTAATGGAAACGGTAAAGGAAGTGACAATAATGAGGTGTGAGCAATGAAAACGGGATTATTCTTGTTAGGGTTTTGGAGATGACAGTAAAAGCAGAGAAGGCTCGATCCTGCCGCTCGAAATCGCAGAAAAACTAGAATTAATAATAATAAACAAATAAAATAAAATAAAATGAATTAAGAAAATGTCCACTAAACTTCTTATAAATTCTCTCACCCTCGCGCCGTTTCGTGCGGGAGCTTTGTATCTATTATTGGTCAGATAAGTCCTGAATAAAAAAAATTAATTATTATTTTATTTCAAGTCTCTTTCGAAAGTGATTAAAATCTAAGGGTAATTTATTTATTATTTCTTGACGTCACTTAAAGGTTCTGCCCCAATTTTCTTCTTTATTTAGAGGAATGAAATAAGTGTTAAGAATATGATACATAAGTGGAGTTGCAAGAAGAGTCCAATTGCCACACCATTAGAATTTACGGCTACTTGCTGAGTTGTCAAACAACTAAGCTGTAAGGTATCTGTTTGGATTAGCGTTTGGAAAATACTTTTTTTAATGTGATTTGCAATATACAAAATAAACACGTGAAAGAAGTTTTATTTCAATTTACATAAATATACTTTTATAACGCTGATTAAAAAAAAGGCTAAAATCACTGGTGTTGATCCTGTTTTGACTTGTGATATTTCAAACACAAAAACCATGTTCAAGTTGTTCATTGAAACTCAATAATGCTTGATTGATAATGATAGATGTAACGATACAGTATTTCATTAAGAGAGAGAAAAAATTACAGCGATTTTATATTTAAAGATGAAAGCAACAGTGCTACAAAAAATAAATTAAAACCTATGGGACAAATAGCTTTTAATTCAGTGGTCTAGAGAGTGTTTGAGTTAGTGGCTCAACTCAATCACAGTAGATGCATGATTCACTTTTGTCCTCCTTCATCAAAATGGATAGATCTTGCTTGTTACATGATACACCTAACACATAACCTCTGACCTATTTTCTTAATTCCAGCAGCCATGCAAAGTCCATTTGGAGGAGAATCCATCATCCATATGCTTATCTAAGATCACTCGTGATACTCCAGATATAATCATTTACACAATTTAAGATAAAATTTATATCATATATTTACTTCATACACTGCAAAAGACATTTAAAACAGGGGGCGCTGATCTAAACGAGTCCTACCTCCCCTAGTGTGCCTATTACTTCAAATATATGCACATTATATGTAGCTATGGAAAGAAATAAAATACTTCCCTTGATCTTAAATACTTAAATTGGATGACTAATTTATATAGATTAAAGAAATAAATTAAATAAATTAACTGTAAAAAAAATATGCATTCAATCTTTAATTACTTGAATTAGAAAATATCATTGGTGAAATGTGTCAACAACTCTTTAAGATCTTTGGTTGAAGAGATTAGACATCTCCTATATGGCGATTGGCACATTGAGTTGTTTCATGCCAGAAGAGAGACTTTGGCATGCGCCGACATCTTGGCTAAGGAGGGTCATTCGCCTCACCAGTAATTACGCTTATTACGTGATGTTACTTACTCTTGTAGGGATGCTTTTTTTAGGGATAAATCCTTTGTGGAGGGCACATTTCCTCCGTATGGGTAGCCTTTAACATCCACAAGCTTTAAGTTTGCCGTTTGTATTCAAAAAAAAAAAATGTGTCTTAATATGTACAAGTAACAATGATGGTGTTTAAAAATTATAAATTCAGAAAATTAAATGAATTGTAGTCTTGTATTTAAAATTAAAACAAAATCACTTGATAGCTTTTATATTAATAGCTGAATGGAGTACAATCAACTGGAAACGAACCTCCCAAAAACAACTTGTATTAGGTGACCCTTGCGAGGGTTCCATTTCTTTTCTACCCTTGCCAGCTTTTTGTTCGAAGAACAATAGCATTAATTCATCGTAAGATTATCAAAATTTCAAAAGCACATGTCATGGATACGTTGAATTTATGCAATTGGACCACACTTGATTCTCATTTTCTTCGCCGTTTGGTGTGGTTTTAATCTCCTCATAATTCAATTCAATGAATGTTTTGATTAGTGTTTAGACATGACCACTTCCTGCACAATAAATGGATCGATTTAATGAAAGGAACTAATTGCTAATAATATGGTAAATTAGGGTTCGAATCCCCAATTTAGATATGTGCGTGACAATATCTTAAATAAAATTATCTTCATAGAAGAATACATGATGGGAAGTTAGCTATTATTTCAATATTTTTCTTTATCAAACATAACCATTCTTCCATTGAAGATGATTATATTCAAAACATTGTGGGGCATTAATATTGATATCTTTATCAGTAGATATTTAAATATTGATTTACCACGTATTTTTGGTTTTATCATCTTAAACGTCTCAGTAGATGATTTCATTTATTTTTTTTTTATAGTACATATGACTACAACCAATCACATGGATGCGTGTGAGATGCCAAAAACAATTCTTGGGTTCCGTGGTGGAAAAAGTTGAGCCAGCTTCTTTGCTCTTATTCTGTCCAGATTTGAAAGTGAAAAGATAAGTGTGTGTTAATTGATCTCCACCAAGAAAATGAATATGATTTGTTGCAGAAAAGAATAACTTTTACCTCATTTTCGATATTTGATGGATTCCTTTAAGAACCAGACGGAAATGAATATGCCTTCTTTTTAAAAAAATTAATTCTTTAATCTATACATATGAAAGAAAATATCTGAGTTAATTATTTATGGTAAATCTGGTTATGTTTTTAAACATCCCAATCAATTGTTACATATAGATAAAATTCTCTATAATACATGTAATAATTAGAAATAGTTTTAAAAAAATTATAAGTTTGGCAGGTAAAATAAATTAACTTATAATTTAAAATGAAAGTAAATCTCTCAACTTACATTACATGTATACGTGGGGCCGGAAGGAACAGTTCCTGTTACATGTATTATATTTATAGCATAAACATGTTGTCGTCTCTAAATAAATAAAGTAATAATGTTTTCTATTTTGGCCAAAAAAAAAAATACTGTTTTCTATTTTACTCTATTTATTTAGAGACAAAAATATGTTTCCTATTTTATTAGTTGCTTTTTTGGTTTCATTCTTCAAACAACCCTACACGTGAAAACGGACTTTAAAATGTGTGAAAGGATTGACTCAAATGGTGAATTGCACCAAACATTTGAGATTTCCGCTAATAATGCCTGAACATAGAAAGAAATACTTCAACCTTTTTCTATTTGTCATGTCAAAAAAAATCGGAGAATTTTTTTACATTTTTTATGGCACTTATTTTCCTTTCATGACTATCTTCGTGAAATGAACTAAAAGGATTTTGGTTCCTATGACATTACACTACTAAAAAAATAATTTATCCATTTGTTGGAGGAAGGGGAGAAAAAGATTGTCTTTGTTCTTATGCTATACTGAGAAAGCCTGTGGATTGTGATGAGATCCCGTATGAGCGATTTTATGATTAAACAGTCCCACAAAATTACGTATTTACTGTCAAGCTCTATTAACAACTGTAAATACTGAGATGGAGTTATTAGTTACAACCTCCTTTTAGTACATTAACAACTCCACAAAAATTTAAAAAAAATTATACGATAAACTATTTAATCGTAAAATTTTTTAGATGTTATTGTCATTTTCCCTTGTTCTTGTGCTATATTGTCAAAACCTGTGGATTGCCCTTTATCAATGGCGAATCTTTGGAACGCGAAATTTTGTGGTCAAACCTTAAACACATAAATCTATTAATTGATGGTGGTCCAAACAAATCTATTAAATAATGATGAAATTAGGGGGAATAAAGCAAATTCTCCGAAGAACAATAAACCACTTTATCACAGTATGGTTAATTTATCAAACAAATACTCCAAGAGAATGTCAAATTTCACCACTCAAAAGTTTGAAACCACCATGAAAATTCCCACATAAAATTTTCCAGAGAGAGATTGGTCCACATTGGTATCATCTTTCCATATCAATCCCTCATAATCAATATAGACCTACGTCATAAAGATTGGACTACTACAACTTTAAAAATATCCACGCTCATAAATTTGTATTATTTTTAATGTATTAATTTTATACTCCTATTTCAAATAATTTATTTCCAAAAGTATACTCAATATTCCTTATTTTCCAAATATAAAGCTTCAACATACTATATTTATTGAATTTATAATTTTGCTCAAGACTATCTCTATTTTTTTACATGTTGCGAGTTTTTACTAGGTTTAATTTCAAACTTCAACGCAAATGATAAAAGAGATCATTTTAGAAATAATAACCATATTTATTATAAATAATTAATTCACTTCTTCTTGCGAAATATTAATTTCATTGCATATATTAAAGGAATTCTATTCTAATAGGTATAATTAAAAGGTAGTCTAAAGAAATTAATACATATAACAAACTTAATTAACTTTTTAAATATATATATATAAATCTATTATCCAGTGCAACAGAGGTAGTATTAGTTTCCGTATCTATCCACTTGAACTTATTTTAATCGGTAGAACGCTCCACTTGAACTTCTAATAATGTAAAATTTCTTCCAATTAATTTACAACTTGCAAGTCATATGAGACTGTGCTTGGTCAAGTGGGGGGTCTTCAAAATGAACCGTTTCAGTCAATTATGGACGATCAGACCAAAAAACCATTTCCTGGAATCTAAAGCAAAGTAGATACGGAGTAAGGTTCTGGTTGGAGAAGGAAGGTTTTATTTAGCTTCTACCCAAAGGCAAGAGACATCCTACAACAACGATAATAATACCAACAATAATCTATTGTTTTTGCGCATAATCAGATTTTTCTTACTACTTTTTTTCCCTTCTGTGCCTCAAATCTGCATCACGTTGTACCTTCTTCCATCTTTCATTACCTAAAAGTGGTACTAACTTTCCCACCAACTAAATTTGATGGAATAGAAGCGACGTCTAATAATTGGAAGCTCGCTTGTGAGTTGTTACTTGTTACCCATCATCATGATTCGTGACTAACAAAAACCAAATCAACCATCCGTTAAGTTTAGCATTAGCTGGATTCTTGCGCCGACACATCTGAGACAGGTTTATCCAACCTCGCTTGCCTCTTCACCCATCTCACACCTAACTGCGGAAATGTGGTCCTTCTTCATTACCTTTTGCGCCTCTGAAACGTCGGAGTGGTAAAACCGTCGGCGCTGTTTAGCAGTGAAAGCAGTGACTGTGTTGGCATGTTATGCAAGGAAGCATCCTCCGACTTGTGCTTTAGTGTTGTCGTTAATGGTGTTGGATTTGCCTTCCTGGGTAAGTCTTGTATTTCAAGAATTACATCTGGGTGTTCTTCTAGTTTGGAGATTTCTTTGTTTCTTACTCCGCTTTTGATTCATGTCTTCTGGGTTCATATTCTTTGCGGAGGCTTTCTCTTGTGGTAGTCATCTTTTTTTACTTCGTCTGTTGCCTTGAGATGTGGTTTGAATCGTATGATTGATAGCTCTGGATTTCGCATATATGAATGACGTCTGGTGAGAACCTCGTTCATCTTGTCGTTGAGTTGTGTGATTTATACTGTGAGTTCTTAGATCTGATATTGTAATTATCAATCTAGTCGTTTTAACTGAGGCTTGATGGAGTTCGTTTAGCTTATAGCAATCCGTTAAAACAAGTGGATTAATCGTCATTTTGTAATTATTGGGTCTCTTTTTTTTTTTTTCCCTCTCTGGCATAGTTGCGTTGGAAATCAGAACTGAATTCTATCCGGAGAGTTATTTGTAATTATTTAATGGACAAAGGATTTCAAAAGGCATAGTTTAAATTTCTGAGTTCTGAATACCACTTTGAATTCAATTCCAAATGTGATGGGCCTATATAGAGATGCTTGAGGTCAATTTATGCAACCCAGATATTTTAGTGGCGTCTGCCATGTAACATTTCTCCTCCTCCTTGTTTTTTTAATTAAAAAAAGCATAGTTTTGGATTTATTGTCAACAAAGAGGAGTATCGATCACGTCAAGGATGCATCATGGAAACCGGTTTTGTTAATCGAAAACTACATCAATTTAACGTGCTGACTTCAGCGATTATAATTTTGATTTTTTATTCCAACTTTATGAAATGAAAAATGGCAGTTCTATGGCTTCAGAAAACCGGCATGTATCTGAAATTTAATCTTTGTAACTGCAGGTAAATAAGTAGAATTGGATGCTCTTGTAAGTCGCTACTGATCTAACAATGGGATTCCACATTGCCTTATTTCTCTTCTTGGCTTCTCTTCCACTGTCTTTAAGTCAAGAAGTTATGCATGCTTCAATTCTAGTTAATGGAAATCAAGCAAAAGCTGAGACTGATGATAACTTCATTTGTGCTACGATTGATTGGTGGCCTCATGACAAATGTGACTACGACCACTGCCCGTGGGGATATTCATCAGTCAATAATTTGGTTAGTATTTTAAAACTCATTTATACAGAATTCAAATGAAGAGAGCTGCGACAAATTAGAACAAACCATTATGAAATGGAAGCCGGAGTAATAGTCTTAGGCATTTTGAATGTGGATTGTTTTTCAGGACTTGTCTCGCCCTTTCCTTGCCAAGGCAGTACAAGGTATGTAAGCAACGGTAATTATTTCATTTGGTTTAATGACACTATAGTGTGTTGTAGATTTGATTAGTTTCTATATGTAGTTTTATGAATAGCATCGTTTTCGAATAATTATTTAAGCATGATGCTATGCTTTCGATACTGGTTTTCTGTTAGCTCTGAAGCCTTTGAGGATAAGATTGGGAGGTTCTTTGCAAGACCAAGTGCTGTATGATGTAGAAACTTTGAAGGTGCCTTGCCATCCCTTTCAAAAGATGAAAGGTGGATTATTTGGATTTTCAAAGGGATGTTTACACATGAAAAGGTGGGATGAGCTGAACCATTTTTTCAATGAAACAGGGTGAGAATTTTAACACTGAGAATTATTGTTTTCTTCACCTCTCTCCGGTCTCTCCTCCACTTCATTAAGCCATAGCTAAAAGATTATAATCAAATATATCAGCTGGGTCTTTATGTAGGCCACTACAAGTCTATAACAATGCGATAGTTATCATTTCAGCAATATTTGTTATGGGTACCTAGAACCCTGTTTTTGACGGCTGAAGGGGATAGTTCGTATCCCTCCTTATAATAAATGCCGTCAGACATTCCTCTCTTGGTTTTGGAGAATTTTTTTTTCACATTGTCAATTATTTTCTTATCCCAAATAGGGAATGACTCTTTCTATTTAGTTGCTAATTCTAAGAGTATGCTCTTAAGCATCATCGTTAGTCAGAGTTGTTTACCTGGTGACATCGTTGTGCGGTTGTGCCGTTTAATATTATAATAGGCATGGCAAAAGTAAAATTTCATACTGACCACTAATACTTTGGTTCACGTTAAGGAGCCAATCAACCTGAAGGAATTTAGAATTGTTTTTTTAATATATATATATAGCTGAAAATAATCTGATTTGAGTTTTTGTCCACATATGATTTTAATGAGCAGTATTCCTTTGAACATTATCAATTACCAGTGAGTGTATGTGTACGTGATTCTACACACAATTCACAAGCATAACTATATTTAAGTTTTAGAAAAAGCTTGAAAAAGATGGGGAGGTTGTTTGAATGATTACCTGTAATATAACTTTCTTTGTGTTTCATATCGCAGAGCCATTGTGACATTTGGCTTGAATGCTCTTTATGGGAGGCGCGAAATTAGTCACAATGTTTGGGGAGGAGACTGGGACTCTAGCAATGCTTATGCTTTCATTACTTACACTATCTCAAAGGGATATAAAATCGATTCATGGGAATTTGGTAGGAATAACAGACAGAGCTGCTTGTCTTTTCTTCTTTTTTGGTTCACTTGACCTCAATGTTTCATACTGCTTATGCCGCTGCAGGTAATGAGTTAAGTGGCAAGGGCATTGGTGCAAGTGTTAATCCTGCTCAGTATGGAAAAGACTTGATACGCCTTAAACAAATTTTAGATCTATTATATGAGCGATCTCGGTTCAAACCTGCACTTGTAGCACCTGGAGGTTTCTATCAAAAGGATTGGTATAATAAGCTACTACAGGTTTCAGGTTCTGGAATAATCAATGTTCTGACTCATCACATATACAATTTGGGACCAGGTTTGCTTGTCCCTTGCCTCATACCATTATAACAATTCTTACAGAATCTCTTGTTCTAGACATCTCTAATATAATCGATTAAGTGGAAGCAATTTTGTGAAGATATTATTCTGTGCAGAATGCATTTATTGTTCTCAGTTGCATACAATTACAACTCACGTCTCATGATTTTTCTGTTCTTATTTCCTATAGCTGTGAACTTTGCATCAGAGATTATATATTTCATTCACTTGCAGGGTAAAATGAGGTTGTCTGTTATTCCTGATCAGAATTTGTGATCTCTTTTTCAGGCAGTGACCCGAATCTAGAAAAGAAGATTCTAGATCCTGGGCATTTGAGTAACATAGCATCAACATTTGGCAATCTTTCAGAAAGCATTGAAAAAGTAGGCCCTTGGTCTTCTGCGTGGGTTGGAGAAGCTGGTGGGGCGTACAATAGTGGCAGTCGTTATGTTTCTAGTACATTTCTAAACAGCTTTTGGTAATCTTCGTTGTCATTCCCCCCATTCTCATTTCTCTGTTTAGTATTTTAATGCTAAAGAAAAAGCTTGTCATTATTTATTTATCTAGGCATTATTTGTCATTAATTATAAGTTAAAAAATGTACTTGACTATAGGTACTTGGATCAACTTGGAATGGCATCCACCTACAACACCAAAGTCTATTGTAGGCAGACTTTGATTGGAGGCTACTATGGCCTTCTCAACATATCTACTTTCACTCCCAATCCTGACTATTATAGGTAAGCGTCAATTGAAAATTCATGAAAGTAATGTGGAGCTTATACTCTTTTCATGGATAATTGAAAGTGTTAGAACAACTCATAAACCATCCTCGCTGAACATAGCTAATCCAATGTTCTGATCTTGTTTCTGAATAGTGCGCTATTATGGCAAAGGCTTATGGGAAAGAAGGTTCTTGAGGCTTCAAGTGATTCTTCTTTGTCTTATCTGCGCACTTATGCCCATTGTACAAAAGGAAGAGTGAGTATGCTATAAAAATTTTTAACCAATGGAATTCAAAAGGAAAACTTGCCGTTTACTCATAAGCTATGAGGGATTACTCCTCAGTCCATAATTTGGAACAGATGTGTCTGACATGCTGCTTGTTGAAAAAGAGAAATCCTTGGTTCTACTCTTTTCAGGCGTTCATTTAAGATAAATGAGCTGATAGAAGCTCATCAAATTTATAGACACTTTTTACCTGAAGCATTTGCTTTTATGAATTTTTCAGTGATTCTTTTCACCAATCTTGCGTGAAACTAGGAATTTTCGAAGAACGGCTTTTCTTGCTAAGCTGAGTGGGAGTTCCCTTTCTTTTCTCTCTTAATACCTAAATGACCACCATCTTCTTTTCAACATATTGAAGATTACTTAATCAAGTTAGAATGAGGGAAATGCTTTCTTGATTCTTATGACTGGCTATCTGTTTTAGTGGAATGAAGTTTGCATGCTCTTGAGCTTCCTGGGATTTATTTAGATTCTAAGCAGTCAAAGGCTTTATTTGCTATTTCAGTCATAGCCTTCCTCAAATTCTTCTCATTTTTCTTTCCTATCTATGATCTTCTCCAGGATGGGGTAACAGTACTGCTGATCAATTTAAGCAACCAGACTAATTTCATTCTCAATGTTCAAAACCCTGTGTCTGCAAAAAATGAAGGAACCGAAGGGGTGAAAAGCATCCGCAGAGATAACTCTTTCACTTATCATCTCAAGAAGACATTTTCGTGGGTTGGAACCAAAGGATCTTATGTCACTTTCAGAGAGGAGTACCACTTAACTCCAAAAGATCGCGACCCTCGAAGCCGTACGGTGCTGCTGAACGGTATTCCGATACAGTTGACAAGCCAAGGAGGCATTCCGAATTTGGATCCAGTACTCAAGAATGTACAATCTCCTATTTATGTAGCTCCTCTGTCCATTGTATTTGTTGTGTACCCAAACTTTGATGCTCCAGTTTGTGTCAGACAACACCCAAAGCATTAGTTCCAGGATTCTTAATAAATCTTGTATACTAGGACTACTAATTGTAAGCTCTTTGTAACTGTAAGTAGTGAGCTTTGTCTTCATTGGGAAGTTGGAAACTTTTCAATAAATTACTTTGGAAGAAACAGGAGTTGTATCATCAGATTTTATATATGACCAATAAAATAACATCTAAATTATCTATGTATGAATGTATGTTTCTTTGGACAAAAAAATGAATGTATGTTTCACGCGTGTATAGAAGTGTTCTTCCTAACAGTAAACTTTTCTTCAAATTTCTATATATATATATATATATTAGCGATATTCCCATTTCCTTTTTATGAAGTGTTTTTAGGAAAGTACTGTAAAAATTGACTGTATTATTAGCGTTTATTTTAGTCAAAATGTGCCTTATCAAGAATTTATGCATTAATTCAAATGACTTTTATTGATTAAGAATAATGATAATAAATTAATAACTAAATTTTTTATTGTATGGAGAGGAACGAGGCGTCGTATAAGTAAGTAGGTATTTATTAGCCATTACTCCACACCGTTCGCCAACGATCTTGAGCGCACAGAATCTCTGTAAAAATGGCGGCTGCTGCATCGAAGACCGAAGTGCTTTCTCTCTTCCGCTCTCTCCTCCGCACGGCGCGCCAGTTTCCCGATTACAACATCAAGACATACACCAAGCGCCGAACCATCGACGGCTTTCGCCACAAGCAAAACCTGTCGGATCCTTCTTCCATTGCTTCGGCGTTATACGACGGCAAGGCTCAACTGGAAATCGCCAGAAGGCAAGCGATCGTCTACTCGCTCTATGCCCCAAATGTCCGGAGCATTATGGAGATGAATCGCGAGCTTACATGCTAGGTTTCGGGGCTATTAATTTATGGCCATCGTATTTCCAGTTATAGGGTTCGTCCAGGTTCAGCACTGAAGGGGGGCTTATTATTTGTATACACTTTATTTATGGATTGTAACATATAGACCAGTTCTTAATATTGACCAGGTTTGTGATTGATTGAGAGAGGCTTATCAATGTATACTCATTACTTATGATCGTAATATATGGACCCGTTCTTAGTGCTTGATTCTGCGGTTTCTCTCGCTATCTGGCTTAATTCTGATATGGAGAGATGATGATATTCGAATTTTTAGTCTTTCTTCTTCGGATTGCTTGTTTATTTTTTTCTAATGCCTCCGGTAGGAGTTGAGGTTTCTCTCTTCTTTTAATAGCAGAATAAAAGTAGGAACTCTGTAGTGAAGTGAAATGGAGTTGGTTCTATGTTGATAATGGATTGGCGTGGTGTGATGGTTGTAAATACTGGGTGGTTATTTTGATGTAAGATACCGGTATTTTCATAGGAGATTGTGTTAGTATGTCGACAGAGAACATAAACCGCAATCAAAGACATGTTGTTGTTATCCGCCCAAACTAGAAGCCCTTGAATAGCCAAGAAAATTGGATATCTGTGAATTGAAATTCTCAGAAGCTCTCAGATTTGTCTTGGGTTTTCCAATCAACATATCTTTCAGTTTATTATAACGAGCTATTTCTTTATAACGTAATAAATTATTGTTCAAATTTTAGATATGTCCACATTTATTATCTCTCTCGGATAGGAGGAAAAATGTGTACAGCCCAAGGGAAAAAAAAGGGAAAGAAAAGAAAACTTGCTCCCAGATGATGAAAGGATTGGTATTGCATCATGTCATCGACGCTAATTTTTTCAAATCACCCAATAAGTTCGATGTATCGCATTTTTTAGAGTTTAAATCCGATCATTATCTTAAAAAGGGAGTAAAGCGGGACGATAGATGAAGATATGGGGAAGTTCCAAGTTGTGCAAACTAAAATCATATGTATTGAAGAATCTGTTTTATTAATCCAAAATATATATATAACAGCGAAAAGTAAAGGATCAGATGCAATAGTAAATTGATATGATTACTCTGCACTCTATTTTCCAAGTAAACGACGACCACGTTGGTTAGCACCTTTCATGCGGAAATTCAACTCATCCACATCATTGTACATATAATCCAGGGACTTGTTTTGCCTGCAACAGCACCAACATAACCAATAGATAAGCCACGTGAAAAGTTGATACTTTGTTGGGAATTTGAAAGTGTTGCTCAAAATATAGCTTTGTTTTGTAAGGAGAGTGCAAAAGATTTTCATATAGTTCTCAAGAAAAACTGGAAAGTGAAATTAGATAGAAGAATAAACGAATGATATAACGAACCTCTCAATTTCGGATCCCATGTCAATAGCCATGTCTTTCAACTCTCCCAGGATATCACTTATATTCGACAATGCATCATCTTGCTTCCCCTTCTCAAACTGTTCAAGGACAGTTATTTGTTAGCCAATTATTGAACCTTATAGTACCAAAGGAAGCGACGAAAATAACAAATGGAAGTTGCATTATCCAAGTTGGACATATAGAGACTACACACAACACACTGATAGTTGGTTAATGACAGTAAGATGAACAAAATTGCCAGAATATCAGTAGTTGCAAATAACGAATGTTTATCTGGACAAGTCATCGATCAGTGCAACTAAAAGCCATGGTAAGAATCCACCAACCCAATATATTTGCAGGAGAGATTTATAAAATACCACAAGCCCTTTAAGATAATTGAGATTTGTCACGCTCAGCTAGCTTCAAACAACAGGTTAATATTCAGTGAATGATACAAACCTCAACTTTTTGAAGAGCGTTTGTCGTTTCGGGAGGTGGTGTCCGTGGCTTTGAATGCCCTCTTGGTGCAGAACCCAATCCTAACTTCTCTCTCTGCTCCAAGTGGTTGCCCTTTCTTCTTACTGGATCATCTGTATTATGAAATATATCATGCATATATTACATACACGTAAATATACATGTATAGAAAGCAAGTGAAGGGGAAAAAGAATAAGACCTCCAACCATAACAGGGCCAGTTATTTTGCGCGTCTTCTTTGGTTTCCAAGTTTTGGAAAACATGCCACCAAGGCTTCCCAAGAGCTTTTCTCCCTGTACAATACATTCAGTCAGTTTAATCCAGAAAATTACTGGAATGCTCTCTACAGAGTACAGCAAGAAGCCAATCATATAGGGACATGAAGCATGCATTAAAATTAAATAACTCTTTAGAAGACCGAATTGGTACCCGACTAAGATCCTGATCGATGTCAGCAGCAACATGGTGGGTCCTGGTAATCTGCTCTCCTTGTTGATGCAGGGTGACTAAAGTCTTGGTAGCATCCTCTCTCATGTCCTCTGCTATCTTCAAACAACTGTTAACTGATTCTGTAGTCTCCTCAGCCTTGTAAACAGCATAATTCTCCAATTCTTGCACTGACTGATTTTCTATTCCTCCCGAGTCACGAAAATCGTTCTTAAACTTGTTTCGGTCTGCTGATCGATGGGCATAGGAGGATAACGAAGAGTTCCCATTTGCATCATAGTCATCAAAAGGGTTGGTCTTGATTTCTGTTGTGACTAATGCAGGGTCTGAAGAACTCCTCCTAGAGGAATTGTAATTTTTGCCACCCTTCGCCAAATCATCAGAATCAAATGGGTTTGACTTAGAGTGGACAGGATAGACAGGCTCAACAGAATCCATTTTTGCAACTTTCAAGGGAGATTTCTTTGAACCAAACATTCTCTCTCTTCAAGTCACCAGCAAGCAAAGACACTTGCCGAATTTGGTTAGAGGAATATGAAGGTAAGCGGGTAAATGAATTTAACAAGAAACAACGGTCCTAAGTAAGGTGAACGCAGAACAATTTCTCCCTGCAAAAACATGCAAGAACTGTTCATACACTGTTGTCGTAGACAAAAAGCAAATACCATACTATCAAGTTCAGAACACTAATTACGAATCAGTTAATTCCTGGGCTTATCTTAATAAAATTGCCGACGAGGAAAGTCAGAAGACGACAAACTACAACATCGAAGATTAACGGATTCATGAATTATACAGAGAATTCATTAACACAATCTCAAAGCTGATGAGAGGAAAGAGGCGTTAAAACTTTTATAAACTGATAACGGAATCGACTACCTATTCGGTCGGTTTGGTTCGTCAAGAATGAAAGAAGAAAAAGCTTTGGAGAGGTTAACAGAAGAAACAGAACTAAAAGAACATAAAACCTTCAATATCAATAATAGCTTAAATTCCAATCAAGGCAGAGAGGAAGAGTTGAAGAAAAGTTGACAATTAGGCGATCGTAAAAAACACCAGAAGCCTTACAAGATAGTTAAAAAATAAAACCCAGATATATTACGGGCTTCATATACTTAGAAATCAATGATTGCTGAAAAGAAAGTAGATGAGTACCGGGAGAAACCCAACGAATGCGCAGAAAGATAACCCAGAAAGAACTCCGAGAGGAGAAGTGAATAGGCAACGATTATAAAGCCAAGGAAATGCAAGAGGGAGAAGAAGAAAGTGGAGAAGGAAAGGGACTATTTCAACTGAAAGACTAGGTAAATGTAGAAAAACTGCAAAATCGCGTCAAGAAAAGAGGGGTAGGAAGGAAACTGCAACGAAACCAGAGATGCGTGGAGCGGGTATACAATATTTGACAACTAGTTGATTTTAGATTGATATTTAAATAGTTAAATAAATAATTTAATTATATTGTATATTCTGAAATATTATATTATTGTGTATCATCAAATTATAAATAATATATCATTTAATTAATTTTTTAATCTCTTAAGCAATCAATTAATTTTTATATTAAAATTATGATGTAGTATTATTTATAATTATGGAAGTTATTACGTGGTTTTGGGATTGGGGAGTCCCATTCACATCGCTCTAGCAACTTGTCATCAGCGTTGTTTTGACTTTAATAAACACCCCAAAAACCGTATGACTTTGTCAAGGCTTTGGATGAACATATATATAAATATAATATTAATTATAACTAGATAAATAAATTAATTTAAAAAAGAATGATAAATAAAAATGTTTTAAAATAATTTATTTAATTTACTTAATTTTCTAAAAAGGTTCAACGGCTCTAAATATCAGGAATCATAGTTAGTATCGTTGGCTAAAAAAAGGGATCAAAATTAGTATATTTGCTTGATATGACGCTAAGAAAACCCGTATGATTTATCCTATTTGGTTGAAATGACAACACCAATTAATTAATTTTAAAATAAATTTTGGAAACATCCGTGTGACGTATGGAGAAATTTTCTGTTTTCATTTTGTTTTTATATCTTATTCTTCATTCTTCAAATGAACATTCCGGGCCATTAAAAAATGTTGCAGGCCATTGACTTACTATTTGCATCGGCCAGTTATTACTTTACATCACATCGATGAATGGTTGAATATTTAGTCATTCATGCGTCGGAATGACCACGCCAACCCGAAAAATGATTTTTATAATTAAAATATATTTTTTTTTAAAAAAAATAGGTATATTACAAAAGAAAAACTAAATCTAATAAATTGATATAAATATATGCAAAGAGATACCTTTTCTCTTTAAAATTCAACATACAAATCAAGGGACTCTGATTCACACATGCGTGCATATTATCCATACACCTAAATATACAGGTTCAAGTAAGTTATCTGAATTCAGATCTAGGGATTTTAAACGCTCAAAAGGTCAAAATCTTCATACCCAGTACATGAATTTACAATTACAAGGACAGCTGTTTTCCTCAAGACATGACTTCAGGTTACTTGCTCAGTCTTAGTTAAAAAAAAAAAAAGAAAAAAAAAGCTAAAACTTAAAATCAAATCCTTCACAACAGACATTCCCTCCCTAAAAACAATGTCGAGACATCTGTACAATAGTTCACCATGTTTACATCAGTTCTTGCACCCCATATCACAAACTGCCCTGTAACACGCAAGAGGTAGTTCTTCTGTACAACCACTTGGTTTTTCTTTCCCATGAACCAAGACATGAGAAGACATCCTTCATCTTTCAGTTCATCTGTCCAGGATATAATAATTCTCTATCAGCAGCATATTATGCAGAGCAGTTACAATCACCACATTGACAATACAGTCCTTGAGAAAGAATAGCAATTCACGTCTGTTGAGCTTAAATAGAGCGCATGAAACGGTTAAAAGGGCTCCGGATATATACATAGGCACAGACCTTTATGATAATTCTCTTCTAATGAACTTGAAGAACTTTGAACAATAATTCCAGTTTCTACCCTTCTGGGAGACCGTTGACAGCAAATAAAGATTTTCTCTGTTCTCTTTGAAGCTTGATTGAAAAGAAAAAAAAAAGGGATGAAAGTCACACACCTTTTCTTGAATTAGCTTCTGATAGACAAGAGAAAGCAAGAGATGGCTTTACAGTTATTATACCAGTGCTTCTAACTCCGCAATTCTTTGCAGAGATGCATGTTCAATGCGAGCACGATGCTTACATTCCTCTTCTAACAAACCTGTTACTTGATATCTAAGCTCAGCCATTTCTTGAGCAAGGTCCTCTGCTTCTTCTTTGGCCTTCAACTTTTCTTCTCTTAATTCTTCCTAGTAAAAAGTTGAAATCACTAGATACATGTCCAAGCTCAAAATAAACTTGAGAGAATTTTATGCTTCAATAAATGGACATACCTTAAGTTTCTCCACAAGTATTTCATACTTCTGCATCTGATATGACATCCTCTCCATCTCCTCTTTAATACTTGCATCTGTTTCCAACGCCAATGATAGCCTTCCAAGGAGTGGGCCCAATACTTCTCCATAGACACTAGGGAAATAAAGGAAAACATTGTCATAAATTTAGCGAAAGAATACTTCAATTTAGTTGGTTCAAATTAAATAATTAAAAGGAAACAATTCAATTATGCACCTAAATCATCAGTAACTGCCAACCAAAGAAGATCACATGATAAGAAAAATTCCTCCAGGGAATTGTACATCACTGTCCAAATTGACATGTTGCCAAAAGTAAAGACATTGTAGCTCTGAAATATTACTAACCAGTTCAAATCTTTAGCTTCGTTTAAGGGAGAACATTTATTAACAAGCAAGAAGTAGAAAGACATATCCCATTTGGTTTTACTCCCTTGAAGAAGAGAAATTGACAATTTCACTCTGAAACTATCAAATAAAAGATCAAGTGAAACTGCCAGAGTTAGGAGCTGACCGCAATAGAGAAAAACCACCGTCCTTCCATTATAACATACTTAACAGGAAACTTTTCACAAACAGATCAGTTGAAAAACCAAATTCTTCCATCATGTACCTTATATCCTTTATGTCTGAATCCTTCTCTTGTTCACTCAAGGAAGACTGACCATTGAGTTGTGATCTGTCCTTGTTTTCTAGCCACTCTTCAACCCTCTGAGAAAAATTTCTAGTGTTCACGTTGGTGGTATCAATCTTCTTCCTAAGTTTCCCATTTTCCTGATTTAGAGTGACAATACTTTTTTGGGCTTCCTGAAATTTGAACTGAAGCTCTTCAATCAATCCACTCATTCTAGTGTTTTCCTCTAGAGTTTCCTCCTGTATTTTCTTAGCCTCAAAATGACTCTGCTCCAAGGCCAGCATGTCCAGCTTCATGCACTCTACTTCACATTCAGACTCTAATGTCATGGATGAAATTGATTCCTCCAATTTCTCTACAGAAAGTGTCAACTTCTCCAATTCCATTTCTTTAGTCTCTAATTCCTTCAACAAGAAAAATTGCTCAGAATTGGATCTCTGGAGCTCCTCCTTTAACCTGAAAATCTCATCTTGTAAGCCTTCCATAGCCTTTATTTTCAATTTGAGGCTGTAAACAAGCTCTTGCAGGTATTTCACCTCCATGTTCCTTCCATTAAGCTGATCCTTAAGGTAATCTGTATCAAGTATGATCAATTATATCAAGCCAATAAGTAAAAACCTCCAAACAAAAGTCAACTCCAATATATAAATCAATTTCATTGAAAATGGATGATTATAACCACTTATTTTGCATGCCAAAAAGAAAAAAGCGAAGGAAAAAATACCATGCTATTGAATAGCAATCATCTGTTGCACAAAAGGTTCACTAATGAGAGTAAATACGTGCAACTTATATGTGTATAAATAAAATAGAATCAGCAACATGAACCACTTTCCATCTATCCATCATCTGAAAGAGCTTTATTTACTTTCGTGCGTATGAACACATTCAACGAGCACCTAAAGCTGAGAGACATGAAAAACTACCTATTTCTTGAGAGCAGTTCAACAACTCTTCTTCCAACCTCTGTACACGTTTCTTATCTTTTATGCTACCCTCTGATAATGACTTCTCATGTAGTTCTACTATCTGCATCAATGGCATAAATCACACTGCTATAAATTATTTGTTAAAAATACTTAAGATTTTAAATTTCAAGGTCAATTTTTAAGCATCAGCATTTTCATGAAAGCCAATGCAAGGTTCAGAACAACCTTGGTGCAGCTACAACTATGGAAGATCTTTGAAAGGTACTCAAATACTCAACAGAATTATTAAAAAAAAAAAGACTTTTTAATAGTTCTGGAGAATATACACTTTCAGTTTTTACCAAAATTCTGTGCATGTGACTTTACTTATAGAAGATCTATGAATTTGTGCATCAAAGAAGAAAGCATCTATAAAATGCTTGACAAAACATAATATAATGTAATAGCGTGAATTCAATCTAGCATGTGATGTACCCGGAGTAGCTTAAAGATTTGGGATTGTGAACTATTTATCATGTCCTTCTCTTTTCTAAGCTGCATATCAAAATATTCTTCAATATGTCAGCTCCTGGAACAGTAAATCACTGTCTTTCTAGTGATATGTGACTTTATAAGTACATATGCTAGGTTGCTACCTCATTCATCAAACTAAGAATTTTATTTTTAAAAAATAGCCAATTAAAGTAATATATTTAAAATAAAGGAATTCATATGAAAAAGCTCATGCAATGCTCCAACATGTTCCGAATGGGTTGCATGATTTGATTCCAGGCAGTAAGAAGCTGAAAGGGGAGGAAACGGTACCTCTCTACATCTTGTTTTAATTTTCGAGAGTTCCCCCGCATTAATAGAATTATCAATGTCGCTTCTGGAGCTATTTGACATTTCTGCAAGCACTCTGCCTTATGCCTTAGCTAGGAGGACATGATGGATGTTTATTAAAAGATAAGTCGGGCTAAATTTGATAGCAGTATTCAATAAGAAAGAACAAGCACCAACCACCCAACTATTGCGCAACAGCTTTTTCCAAGATTATAGAAATGCAACAAAAAAATGGATTAGTAATGAAAGACAAGAAATTCATAACATGATTCTGCAAGGAAGTTGATTTTCAATTTTTGTTTTTCTAAAAAGCACCGAATCTTAACTACCTTAGCTACTTTCTCCGGGTGAAAATATAACATAAAGGAGAAAATCATAAAATTCTTACTTGACCCATTATTAAAGAAATCATAGTTATTCAGATTCATCGCACCATACGAAAGAACCTAGCAAAACCCATGGCGGGACTTTGGTAAATATGCAATTGGAGAGCACACTTAAAAGTTCAATACTCAGAAAAACCGACTCCGAAGCCATTCATCAGTACCGAATACATGCATATATCAATATGAAACAGAAAGTGTGAGAATCTGAGCTAGTTACCTGAATCAGATAAATCGTCTTCGGAGAAAAATTAAGGAAAGACGAAAGTTAGTCCAATTGCAAATATGATTCAAAATTTAGAATGTGATGCCCCGCCCGTGGCTGGCCTCGAAGACATTGTTTCTCTAAAACTTGTTTGAGCTGGCATGGCAAATGGGAAGGAAAAGTAAGGATCAGGCGATGCTTTTTTTTTTTTTTTGGTACAATCAGCCGATATTAGGTGTATTACCTTCGGATTCAATTTTTTTTGGGCCTGATATACAAGAGCGAGCTGCATTAATAATTATCCACTTTCCTTAAATGGATTTCTTCCACTTTTCTTTTTTATTTCTTTCTTGCAGTCCCGTTTACTCTCGATAACTATCCATAATTTCATACTAATGAATCCAAATTATTTAACTTTCGTTTAAGGGAGAATGAAAGTTCGGCTCTAAATAGAGAGAGAGAGAATTAATTACTGTTAGCTCATTCATAAACTTCTTCAAAAAAGAATAGCTGTAAATATTGACAAATTAAATAATTTCAATTATAAACAAGGCAACTGAAGTTTCAAATTTACCTCTCAAATTGCTGTTTCCAGTTATCTGAATTGATATTTGTAACTTATTTTTTTAAAAAAAAAATTGGTATATAAGTGTCATTAATTCAAACTTTTGGAACTTTCATCTTATTTTTGAATTATCATAATTTATTTTTTCATGACAAAAATATTAACATACTAAACACAGTGGATGACAAATAAATATACTTTTATATTAATATATAATGAATTATATATGATTTTTATATTTTTATTATTACACTTAAACTATCATGAGTATAGAATGACATAACGAATTTTTATTAAAAAAGAGAATAACATCATAAACTTGGAGTTTAATACAAGAATAGTAATAAAAATTTGGCAGTGCCGCCAATTTCTTTCTGTCACATCATCCGTGAAAATCCAACTACACTAAACTGTCTTGTTAATCAAACAAATAAACGCTTTTGTAGGGTCAGTATCCCCTGTTTCCCCATGGGGTAAAAATGAGATCACAAATCACTGCCACTCCAATCCATCTACAGTGTAAACTTTTGCCTTCCTCGTGTAGGATTTGCTTCTAATCACAAAGTCATCTCATTACTGTCAGTGCTGAGAAGAATCTATGGGGCCTCAAAGCTCCTAACTTTATGCTTGGTTCCCACAGTCAATTTTATCGAGGTGATCAATTTACTTCAAGTAATTTTACATGGGATAAATATATGAAAATATATGGAAGAAGTTTTATCTTGTAAAGATCAAAAACATTTTCCCAAACCCTTCAAAAATGGAATCGCTATAAGTCCATGCACTACACTAGCTGCTGTCCCTTGCTCTCTAGGCTATAAATATGTATAACTTGACCCTGCCAACTCCTGCTTCAGCTTCACCATTGCAGCATGTTTCTGCCCAGTAAGGTGAAAATAAAACACCTTTTGGCTGTTGCATACCACGGTACATAGAGTGCATATTCTAATTTCACTTTCTCCTGCTCCACCTTCCACAAGTTTAAGTTTCTTTGCCTCAATATCCGCTACCATGGCTGCCTTATTGGGCTTATGTGAATATGGCCCTTCATCTTTACAAATGTCCGGCTTTTCCTGGGGCCTAATAACTGGATTGATTGCAAGTTGCAAAGCATGACTTGGTTTTGACAGCAACTCCAGGTTCCTCAGGTGTTTCTTCCCAGCTAAGTGTGTAATATATACATCCCTGCTGGTACAACTGATCTTGCAAAGTTCACACCATGCAGGTTGGGTAAACTTAATTTTCTTTGGGCCTTTTTTCCAAGGACCAACGCTGTGACGGTTAGACGCGGCAAGGTAAGGATCATTCCCATTATCAGACATCAAGCTAATCTGCAAAGTGAACAGCAGTGCTCAGTCGATGTAGAAATAGTCGAGTGATTCCCAGCCACCATAACATTTTTGTTGCATTTCTACAGAGAAAGCCAATAAGAGATGCAAATATCTAATTCAAATTATCTTATGTTATAGATAACAATGCTAAGGTTCTCAAAGAAGTAAAGAATACATAAGTGTAGCCAACCACTCTCCACAAGCATTACTCAATTCAACCAAATTTCCAGCCGAAGTATTTCACCTTCTCATGTATGACGATTTCAGATCATGATTAACACATGTTAACTTACTTGGAGTATCAATGTTGAGGCAAGTATCATAAGAGTTTTATCATATGGAACTAGTTATGAGTTAGCCCCAGGTGAAAAGAACGTCTGGAGTTTAGCCAGCCAATGTTAGAACAGATACAATTGAATCAAGATTGATGGGCATGGGATAAAGATACAAGTCATTTAAAAAATAAAGAAATCGAGATCAGTGGAGATAAGCTGAAAGTTTTCACAATTAAGAATAAGAAACTCAAGACACAGCTAATCGCCTAATTATAAAACAGTGTTTCCAGGAACAAAAAGAACTGTCCTCCCACGTAATTTTCTGAATCTACTGGGAGACCTTAAAAAGGGTTATTCAAGGCAAAAATTCACCTGAGCAGCATGCTTCTTCCCAGATAGATGTTTGTTATATACATCTTGACTATTGCAAGCGACGCTACATATTGTGCAAACCCTTACTGAATCAACTGCTGCACCGCCCTTCACAAGCTTCTGTTTCTTAGACTCTAACTCTTTGCTCACTACACCAAATAAATCTTGTCCTCCGATACTTGTTTGACTTTGTAAACTTGCAAGAGAGCCTCCTGGTCTGATTGCATTGGTAGGGGTATTTAGCAGATGCATATTCTTGTGCTGCTTCTTTCCTGATACGTGCTTTTCAAGGACATCTGTGCTAGTGCAGTCAATTGTACAAACCCCACATCCCATTGGTTCATTAGCTCTGGTTTGGTTTGGCATAGGCAACATTACTGGGGTAAGACTGGACAAAATTTGACGCACCCAGATGTCATTCCACGCAGAAGGAAAATTTGCGGACAAAGCCGAACTCCCAAGAGAAGCTTTGGCAGCCTGTCAGTAACAAGAATTGTAATCCAACAAAACGGTTTAAATCTGAAACTGCTCATTAAATTGATAAAAGGAATAAGAAAAGGTCAAATCCACCTAACCAAACCACGTAACAAGTTAAGAGGAGCTCCAGTACACAGAATAAGTTTTCCCTTTTCTCCACAGAAAAGACTATATCGGTGAAAAGAGAAAGTAATGCATCTACACCATGAGTAAAACAAGAGAGAGAAAATACCAGATTAGCCGGTGCAATGTGGATTCGGAAACCACTGTTTTTTCAGATGAAAACACCAGATAACGTTGGCTCGAAAGACAATTTCAATCTCTTTGCAAAGTCATAAACGAAACTCCTCTAAAAAAAATTGATGAAACCCATGATGAGGCTGAGAAAACACTTTTTCCAAGAGAAACTTATGGGAAAGAACTGCGCACTTCATTGTAACCATTCCACATTTCAACTCAACTACAGTAGAGAACCAACCACCCAAAGCTTTTCATTGGAAAGCCTCATTCACAAATAAAAACAGTTTTTGGGATTCAAATTCTTCCAATGATAATAACAATACCAAAATCGAAAAAAATTGCTTAAGTATGAGAATTTGAACTTACAGCTTCGTATCTAATGGAGCGAACTTGTTTGAGGATCCAGTTCTGAGTATCAGCGGTCGTGTCCAGATAATTAATAGATCGGCGCCCATAAGCAGAGAGCAGCAACGCGTACAAGGCCCAACTTCCTAGCGGGTCGGATCCATGAGTACGAATAGAGGAATCCGATGGCATGGAGTGAACCGTTGGTTGAGAAACCGCTAAGAAGAGTGACTCTGAGAAACGGGGCTGCTGGGAGAAGAGGGAAGTACGGGACGGAGGGTGCATTTAGACGATTGTATATGAATCAAGCAAGAGCTGAAGCGAGGTTTCACGAAACTGCGTCTGGGCGTCGTAGTAACGAAGCAGAATCTCTATGGCATTCAGCCGTCGTGGAGCAGATAGATCGCGGCGGAGCCACTACACACATAAGAGAAGTTGAACCCCTTCTGGCGATTGGGCGCCGAGTAGCTGTAATTATAATTATAATTATGAAAAGTTCCCGCTGATTCTTTATACAAAAAATTCCCGCTAATTACCATCTCACTTGTATTTTAACCTATTTTGGGTTTATTTATCAAATGTTTAAGATCATCATTTTCATTTAAATTAAAAAAAAACCTTTTTATATATTTACATCGAATTATATACAATTATTTTTTAAAAATTAATCCAAATAAACTATTAAACTCACTTATTTGAATTTAACAGACACTTCTAATTATTACTCAATTAATAATTAATTTAATTTAATCTTATTTGAACTCCTTTACTCTAGGTTAACTGGATGATGCTGTTAACACTTTCCTCTTCTATGCTTGATTTGTGCATCTTCAACTATATTAATATAAACGTTAAATAATTAAATTATTGATGTTAAATAGGTTAATTCAGATAATTATTTATAATAAATATGTTTTGACCCGAAAATGTTTGTTTAGTGGTAGACCATCACAAAGTTGGAGGGCAAAGGTTTAATTTCCATGTTGTCAAAGAAATTTGGAGAGAGACATTCTGGCTGCAAAGTTTTAATTTGATAAGTTGGATGTAATACCATGCATTTAAATCAATTGGTAAACCTTATTCCTACTTAACCCGTAGTTTAGTGTATCGGGCTCCGTAGATACAACCTTGATAAACTGATAATTATTTAGAAGTAGTGAGGTGATTTTCATTGTCAATCAACACTCTCAAAAATCAAACTAATCGATTGCTTAAATATATGGTAATATGATATATATATATATAGATAAGGCGTTAGATAACTGTTGATTCATTAAAAAAATTATATTTGGGAATAGCTTTTTGAAGTGATTTTACGTAATCCGAGGTAAATATGTGAGATAAGTTTTATCTCGACTTACGTAAAAGTGTGTTTTAAGTGGTTGTCAAACAAGTCCATATAATCTAAATATGTAAATCAGTTATTGAGATAATGGGCCATGAGCCTTATTTCTACGCCAAAAAATAAATTCAGATGGTATAAATATAATATTCCTCTAATAATAACCATAAAATATGTAATGGCTGAATTAATAATTGCTGTTTATTCTACGCCTACGGTATTACAACAAACTATGAGCCCCCCGGCCAATTCAAAGAACAAGGATCACATTGTGATCAATAGCTCACAAAAGTATTTTTTAATTACAGAAGTAATGTGCCCAAAAAAATAATAATAAAACGTACCATAGTCTATAAATCAATATCTAATGTGGCAGGTAGTTTAAATATTTTTTGAAAAATATTTTATCGTCATTCATATGGGTGACATTTAAAAAAAAAAATACATGCGAATCAAAGTGGATAGAATAAAGCCAGAGTTCGCCTAGTTTTAATCATATATAAAAAAAAATGAAGCCAAAAAAAGATATAGAAAATTAAACCAAAGGCATTGACTCAGTGTTTTAGTTGACCAATTGTGGTTTTTTAGCCATGAATTTCAATTATTGATTAAACGTGTATTACTGTAAGGTGGTGCCAGAAAAATAAAATTAAAACCACAGTGATGGTTGATGACCCAGGAGGCGAACCGTCGTTTTCTAAACTTCGTTATTATTGTTCGTTATCCTTCAAGCATCCAAGGAGGCCTATATTATTATACAATTGTAGCTATGTCTTTTATTTTTTAGGCCTATATTATTATACCATTGTAACTATGTTTTTTATCCTTAGGTGCCAATTGGACATCAAATGTTAGTTTCGTGTGCCACAGAACAATATTGACAAAAAAAATGAGCTGTTTTAATGAAATTTTTAAGATGGAAACCATTTTATAGTCACATTTACATTTGATATCTATGTACTTTTTAATTAACTATTTTTAAATTACTCTGTTGGTACGGTTAGCATTCATCACTTTGCAACAGCATACCCTTAACCCTATGCAAAAATAAGGAGAACTGAGCAAAAATCCTAAAAATTAAATGTAAAACGAGGCATTCTTTACATTTGTAATTAAAATCTTACGTTATGCATAATTGAGTTTATACATATGTAACTGAGTTTTCACATATGTAATTGATAAAGAGAATTAGAGAAAAATCCCCCATTAGAAAATTAAGTACAAAATGGAACATTCCTCACATGTGCAACTGAACTTCCACATTGTATGCAACTAAACTTTCACATATATAACTGAACATTTCTCATTTTGTAATTAATTCCTCAATAAAGGATTTTTTGTCCTAATGTTCCCAAGATA
This sequence comes from Vachellia collinsii, assembly GCA_006871305.1. Lineage (NCBI taxonomy): Eukaryota > Viridiplantae > Streptophyta > Magnoliopsida > Fabales > Fabaceae > Vachellia > Vachellia collinsii. The sequence continues at coordinate 26,469 of QFDD01121250.1, forward strand.
ATAATATTAATATAATAAAATTAAAGGATTTAATTAAATGAGAAAATCACGCATATACTAAATTAAAAATTTAAGAAGGATATAAGTCAAATAATGAAGCTTTGAGCTAACTCTAATTGAATAAATTAATGCGAATAATTTTTTAAGAACTTTGCTACGAATAATTTATTAAAAAATTAAGTTGATAGTTGATCTCATGTCCTATGTTTTTAATGCCTCCTCATATATCATGTTGCTTTGAAATCACTTCCAAGTTCCAAGTACAGAACTAACTATTTTTTCACGCTTAATAAATTATTCGATTTATTCAGCGGTAAAATAATGTGGTGAACGGTTTATTAAAAAATATGTTGTGGTTAATACATTTTTTTTTTTGCCAACTATGGTTAATACATTTATATTACATTGGCAAGAACACATTTATATTTTTACTTTGAAATGTTTTCCCTAATTTTAACATAAACACGTTTCATTAACTTAAAAAATATATGTTTCACATCTGGCCAAAACTATTTCAAAAAAACTATGAATAAATTTGAAATTTATTTAAACGGCATGATTTTTTTTTTTTTTTTTGAAAAAACATGAGTTATCAGAAAAAGTTGGATGGAGCAGTAAATGACCAAAACATCCTTGGGAATTGCCGCCTCGCCACGTAGTACGAAGTTGGAGAGCTTTCTCAGAGGTTAGTTGCTTGAACTAGTTGACATTTGACAAAGCAACACAGCCTCATCTCCTAAACCTGATTAGTTTTAATTAATTTCCCTGTAATTAAATTAAACTTTAAACATTACTCTAATATTTCACTAATTTATTTCAAAATTCAAATTCAGCATTTGCATTATTTCTAATCATCTTGAAAACGCAACCGAATATATACACCCCACCCACCAAAAAATAGACAACCAATCCAATTAAATCACAATTTTTTCACCCCAGTTTTCATTTACCCCAAAAACCCATTATGGTCTATAGCATATTCCCATATTTTTAATTATTAAGAAAAGGGAGTCATGGTTTATTCATTAGCAGAGTTTATGGGAAGAAAGAAGCACTTTACGTCCCAGTATATGCAATTTGAGTGAGAGTTTCTCAGTGGTCCAGAGCAGCCACGTGTCCAAGGGTGTTCACACAATAATTATGATAATTACTATTAAGAGCACATAGTGATTAGCGAGAAGGATTTAACAACACACCACTTGTGCGCCAAGTGAAAGAGATGAGATAGCTGGGTGGTGAGGTTTTTTATGGTAGGTGACTAAACAACCACCTTTAGCTCTCTCTCCTTCACATGCTTCCTTTATGTGTATATATAAATATTATATAAAAAAAAATCTAACCTTTTCTATCTACAAATCTCATAACCCATTTATTTGTTCTTTCAACACCTCATTCATTTTCTCTTTGATGCCAAGAAAAGATAATTACCTCTCAACCATGTCACTTTTGGAATTTCATACAGGTAAGGCAATGAAAAGGTACATGTGAAGACAGGAATGTAATCTCACTCTGTTTCCAATGAGGCTTAGCTTATTCTATGGACAAAAGTATGCTACAATAATACCATGTCACCACCCAAAAAAAAAAATCAGCAACGTAAAAGAGAACAATAATACGACTGTGAGTTCATCATCGTCTTTATGAACTGAGAGTACTGACTGATGAAAAATACAAGAGAAGTACCTTGAAAGAATTAATGAAATAAATGCAGGAACTTGTTTTTGTACAGCTTTTTGAATCTCCATCACACTCTGTTTAATCAGTTAGATATGAGGCCAACCAGTGGCTCTTGATTGGGGTGCCACCATGGTGGTGGTGGGTAGTTCTCCACTTGAGTACTGTTGCTTTCTTCTTCTGCAGAAGCTGGAAGATTGAGATCAAGAAAGTCTCTGATCTCCTGATCAACCGGTTTCTCCAGTACTAGTGATGATCCTTCAGCTGCAAAATGAGACCTCTTGTGGCCACCCAAAGCCTGGCCAGATGAAAAAATCTTGAGGCAAATGGGACACTCGTGTACTTTGTTCTTCTTGGGTTCTGTTGTAACTATGCCCTCTTCGTTCTCAAAATTAACAGAGCCACCAATTATAAGCTCTTGTTGATTTTCGATCACATACCCATTGTTGAGGTCTGTTTCTATGCTGTTTTCGCTGCTCTGATCGTTTCTTGAAGCAGAGCAGCCTTTGAGCTTCTTGTGACTAGATCTATGGCCTCCCAGCGCTTGGTAAGAATGGAAGATCTTGTTGCAAGTAGTACACTTGAACTTGCCTTTCTTGAAATTTGACTTCACCTGATCAGAATCTGAGAACCTTCTCTTTGCTGATGAATCTAGTTCTGTTCCATTGGCTTGCTCGTCTTGATCAGATTCCTCCAATGTCGACTGGTTATCAAGCTCATGATGCTTCTTTTCTTTACAGTTCTTGACCAACCCATTGATGGATACGGTTGCTTTGATCGCTTTCAACCCATTCAAAGCAGACCCAGTTGCTAAACTCTCTGATTTCTTCACTTTGGAGTTCAAATTCTCAGAATCAGAGTTGCTTCCTATAGTCAGTTTTACTTTAGCCGTCTCAGTTTTGCTACTCAGATTAGTTCGAACCACATAAGATCGAGCTTCGAAGTATGCGGAATTGTTATCAGAGGACTCAACTAGAGAATTCAAACCACCCCAATGACCCACGTCCCTACTCAGCATCATCAAGCTCATAGCAACCTCTTCTTGTTCTTGCTCAACCTCAGAAACAGAGGAAGAAGGATTGACAAAAGACAGAGACGAAGTCGAAGCAGTGGTAACTAACCTGGTTCTTCTTCTCTTGGATCTTCTTCTTCGGTTGGGATTATTGCCAGTGCCTTCGTTGTCTGATTGGCTATCTGTGACGGCTTTATGGCTAGCAGAATCTTGATTCTCCAAGTTGTTTTTATTGTTGTTAATGGAAGCTTTCTCAGAATGGCATTTCATGTGACCAAAAAGAGCTTTCCAAGAGTGAAACGCTTTACCACACTCTTTGCAGAATTTGTCCTCAGTGTCGACTAGTGGTGCTTCTTCTTCTTCTTCCGTTCTTGATGAATCTGCGAATCTCCAACTCTTTTTGGGGTTCTCTCTGAGATCGTACTCCCCAAACTTGCTGCTACTTCCAGCTCCGCCATTCATGAAGGGTTGAATCTTTTTCGTGAGTTTCTCCTCTGCTTCAGCTGAAACATTGGTGATGTGTGACCTCATGTGACCTCCTAAAGATCTACCACAAGGGAAGCTCTTGCTGCAGAATTTACACAAGTGTTTCAACACTTCTCTTCCTTCTTCTTCCATCTCAGACTCGAAGCAATCAATTCGAGGCAAAATTAAAACCACACAGATCAGCGAAGCCAAAATGGAACTAACTTGGACGCTGGTCAAAGAACATCCAAGAATGCTGAAATCATCGATCCCATCAACAAATGGCGATGAAACAGAATACCAGAAAGCGAAAATCAGCCAAAACCCAGATCAGATGAACGATGCGAATCCCCGAATTCCGCGGGGAAACACCAGACCCATCTCTAGAATTTCAGTAAAATTCGACTTGATCGATTGGGTGGAAGCAAGCAAGATCTAAAGAACAGAGAAAGAGGGAAAGAGAAGGATCAAGAACTAATAAACCAGCTGTAGCATCTGCAATATAGTTAAACTTAAAAGAAGGAAAAATGGAACTTGAAGAAGTGATGGGGATGAGGGTCTGCAGTTAACCTTTGTTGCTAATGACGGCGATGAACAAGCGAACGAGGAAAAAGAAAAACAGAAAGAAAGAAAGAAATGAGAGTGACGAGTGAGTGAGCGTTTGTTTCTGTGTCTCTCACTAAGCGGTTTCTCTCTCTAACTCTGAAGCTTGACTATATTTGGAGGAGAAATCCATGCATGGAAGCAAAGATAAAAGAGAGAGAGAGAGGGGAGGGAGAGAGGGGAGGAGGAGTGGTAAAGAAAAAGTAGAGGATAGCAGCACGTGTACTCAACTGAGGATACTACGCCACCACATGATCGGACGGCTGATATGGGTCCGAGTCAGCAGTGTGGGTCCCACGGGTGGGGAAGCTGCTGAAAACTAACTGCCTTCCCTCCAACTATTCCTTCCTTTGTCTTGCTATTAAGGAAAAGCCTCACGCGCACTTCAAGTGAAAGCTTCCACTCTCCGGCCGTTATTCTTCTATTTTTGTTTTTTTTTTAAAAAAATCATTTTTCCTAATGAAATTTAAGTGGGTCCCTCCCTTCTGATTCTTTACAGTGATTGAGCCACATTTCAAGGGCTTCTTTGTAAAGCAACTCCCACATTTTACATCTACATAAAAGAGAATAAATGTAAATAGAATTATTCTTTAACTCTCTTGTTTCATGTAGTATGTATTTTTAAAATCTAAAAAAAAGAAGAAGAAGGCAAATATCAAAAGAAGTTCATTTATCACTGAATTTAATTTAATTTTAATGTAACAAGAGAAGTTTAAGCGAATTGAGTTTTATAACGACACTATTAACCGTTAAGACAAACCCTATGGTTTAGATTAGATACGTAGAGTGTGTATCTAAAAATAGTAAATATCAAGAGTTTTATGTGAATACTTAAAAATTCAAACGGCTATAAATATTGATTTGTAATTATCATTAAATTAACTTTTGGAACATAAGTGTCATTTTCCTTGCATGTTATCCACTAACAAAAAATCATAATGAAATTTAAATTTAACTCAAATAATCCGAAATTAAAATGTTTTAAAATGATAGAAGGAGTGGTAACTTAAATTTTTCTTATTCTACATGCTATTTTATAGTATTTAACTTTCTTTTTTTTTTTGGGAAAAAGGTGTTTATCAAACTTTTTATTCCCGTAATTATTTCTCCTTGGCCATAAAGATGCTTTATTTATTTTTGGGATGGAGCTAGCTATCTAATTTAGGCCATACCACCGTAGCATATAAAACCCTTGGCATCAGCAATACAGCTAAAATTTGGCACATTTTCTTGCGTCGTGGACTTTATCATCGCCACAATTAGCCTCCGCCTATTCTGTCATTCATCCGTACATTTATTTATTTATTCTGCCAATATAAAAAATCAGAACAATTCAAATGTAATTATAACTATTTCATTCCTAAACGCATCTCCTACCGAAAAAGATTCTGTTCGAAGCACTTTTATATACTAATTAAAGGTAAGCATCTCTCTCAATATAACTTTAAACATTAATTCATCATATTTAGAATACCAACTCCATTTTTTAGATCAACTCACAATGATTTTTTCAAATCACATGTACAATTTGTACACACACTCGATGGCCAAGTTTTTTGAGCATCATAATTTATTTCGTAATATGATTTTATTGGAACTGTCTATATAAAGAAGTGTGTGGGTGCCATGTTAGCTTCAAAGGCCAAAAATTGATACATCTAGCGACTCAAAATGCTTATATATATATATGAATATATCAATTATTAATGTAAAATATATAATAATTCGCATTATCTAAAAGCTAGATTTTGTGCTAATCAATGGGACTCACAGTCTAATTACGTTCACGATATTAAGTGCTTAAGAGGCCATTCTTTTGAAATATGATATGATGTGTTAATCTGCTAAGCATTTGATGTTTAGTAGGAGGAGTTAATCATGTTTATATCGTCCAGATTTGATATGAACCGTTTAGATTTGATTTTTTTTAAATGATGATTTCTTAAATAAAAAATATTTTTTAAAAAATAGTAGTTGAGAAATTGTTTTTATTTTTTATTCCACATCTACTAAAATAATTTTTTTAAAAAATTAAATCTAAACCACTCGAATTAAATCTGGAAGGTCCAAATGTGTTAACTCTGTAATCTTACATGTCTTCATCCCTTAGCTTTCTCTTGAATGGTTTATTTTCCTTTTAAAATATACGCGCTCATCAACTATCCCACTGTAACTAAAATGATAATTAGTTTATAAAATATATCTTAAATTAATTTATGTTGAACTTTGCCGCCATTTACATCCACCTCCCATCTCTCATCTTTCTTGATATTACCAATAAATAGGTGTGGAATTGAAAAATAAAAATTAATAACTTGTGTCATATATCGATTTTTTTTTAGAAGGCACTTAATAATATTTAACTGAACAGGGGGCAGTGCAGCATAGAAAAAATTGGGAGAAATTATTTTTATCTAATATGGCCGTTTATTAAAAAAGAAGGAGAAATAACTTTTGCCTTTTAAGCTGAATGAACTTTGTTAATTACTGTGCTAGTTTGTGCCTTCATGCGTATGGTAAGGCTATTTACTGTGGTAATAGAGAAGCTAATTAAGCAACTTAAAAGCGGCTTCGCAGTTCCAACTCGTGAAGAAGCAATGTGAGCTTAATTATGATTAGATTTAGCCTTCTTAAGTGTTCGATTATATATAATATCTCTTCATCTCATTATTGAAAGCTTAATGTATAATTCAAATAGAGAAAAAAAAATATATCACATAGTTTCTTACGAGCCCAACCATTAAGTGACATGTATATTTCTAACACGAAAAAAAGATAATCCAGCTTTTGCCACAAAATAATCTAAATCCACCAATTGAGCGAGACTCGTGTATTAGCCTAACTTTTTTTTCCTTGTTCCCATAGTGTTTTTATGATAAAACTAATACGATTTAAAGTATTATTAGGTATTAAATGTAGTGAAATTTTGGATATTAATTTTCCATATTATTAAGGATTAGTCCATTATCATTAGATTTGACTTTATTATTAGTATATTTTAATGAACATATATCTGTCTCCCTTCAAAATTAACAAGAAAGTTGAAAGGATTTAAATCCGCCAAATGCAAAATTCTCCTTTCCATTAAATGAGAAGTCTTTATATAAAATTGCATGTCACGTTCGGTAAAAGCAACTTCCAATGTTCAATATATTTTATTATCCATCATTGACTTGTACTAATTAACCTGTAAGTCGTCACCTGAGCTAATGAAATAGAATAGATATTCAAGTTACACACACAGGCATACACACACACACACACAAATATATATATATATATATATATTTACAATAATGATAATTCGAGGTTCTAAAGACTTGTATTACCTTCCAATAGGCGTGATTTTTTTAATTAATAAAAATACAGAAACAATTCCGTAGCTGGGAGTGGATGAGTTGTTGCCATGATTTAATCTGCCATCCATCTTACCCCACCCATAATCCTAATCAAAGGACAAATACACCTACCGCATTATTACCCTCCAGTCTTTAATATAAACCTCGATCAACTAATTTTAAAAGATTACAAAAGTTAAATAAATTACTTTAAAGTATTTATATTTATTGTTTTTAAAATCAATTTGCATCACTCATAAACTAATACATAATTTAGCGATACATACAAATATTTTAGAGACATCATGTAACACATGTTATAATTAAGTAATTTATCTGATTTTTTTTTTATCTCTCCAAATCAATCAATTGTGTCTTATATTAACCATTAAGAATGAAATATAGTATTAGTCTATTAATAAAGTCCATTACTTGACATGTGACAATCCTAGCTAAAATTCTAATCCAAAACATCCACCCTACTCTCTCTCTCTCTCTCTCACACACACACACACACACAGACTGTGAATACAGTGACACTAGTTGTGAAGGAGTGCATATCTATCTGGATTTTACATGCACACACACGCACGCGCGCAAAAAGTTGGAGGGGTGAGACAATATGATTAATGCTAAGTTTTAGAGGGTTGTGTGTGTGTGTGTGTGTGTGTGTGAGATTAGGAATCAGAGGATCACCAATCCCTTTGATGGATCCTAAATAATAAATATTTAATGTGTAGTACAAGCTGTCTAGGGTTGTGATTGCCTTGTTATTTTAAGACAAAGGCAACCTTGGATGTTAGTTCATGGTCGCTTAGCTTCCTCACTTTCTCCACACCTGCCTTTATCTTATTAATAAACCATCAAGCTACTCTGGGCACACATATTATAGTTAATTATATATTATTGAATAATTAATGAAAGATCAGGGGCTCAAAATAAATTGCAATCCAATAATAATAATAATAATTTAAGAAATGAGCTCTCGTTCCTAATGAAAGCCGGCCAAGTTCATTGCTGTAATCGTAGGATGAATGTCTCATATCATTATTAACTGTACTGGTGAACATATATATATATATATAATTAATAAGTCTTAAAGTAATTAACGATATAACTGTGCCCTAATAGCCGGCAACTTGGCACAATGTTTAGCTGTACCTGTCATACATATAAATGATTTATAATATTTGTGTTGTTTTTGTTTTCCTTTAATTTGAGCAGTTTTAACGAAGGGACGAGAGAGAGAACTAATGACTGTGATCATATGCAGAGAGATTAATATCTGGAGATAGAATTAATGATAGGGCTCTTTAATTTGTTACCCTAATTCATTTTCTTTAATTAGGGCACATGTGCATCACCATAATATATGCCGTATGCCCAGTAGTTAGATGTGTGATGATGATTATATATATGAATTCACATCATTGGAAATTAAAGTGTCTAAATTGATTTTATACACATTTATAATTTAACTTGCTGAGATATAAATCCATGATCACATGCATATCACATAATTAGATATTTACTTTGTTGTTAGTTAGGCCATACTAGATATTGATCACTTTTGACTAAATATACAACGGTAAAATAATTATAATGGTACTGCACTGTGTTGCACATGTAACAGTTAATACTAAAAGAAAACATCTTTTTTTTTTTACGTAAAAGTTTAGTTTACTAAGATATTGACAGATTATCCACCAATATGATAATCACATCGAAAGTAAAATGTATACAATAAAAAATCAGTTTTTTATATGACTATCTAAATGGATAAGATTTAAACATTGGCTAGTCTAACTCAAAATCAGAAAGTAGAAGTTAAATCACACACACTTGTACACAAAAATAATATAATATGAAATGAGGGGATGCGTAGTCATAGTCTGAAGGTTGATGATAGGTTGTGAGAGAACTTCACTTGAGAGGTAAGAGTGTTGGCTCTCTCTCCAAAAGTGGGGAAAAAAAGCGAAGAGAAGAATTTTAGAATTGGAAAAAGAAGGAAGCATAATGGTTCCATGATGAAAAGAATGATCATCATCAGGGACACTCACAAACTCCTCCTACATAGTGAAGTGCTATTAAGTCTAAGATACTTTGTTTTTTTTTTAATTATTATTTTCAAGTATTCTCTGAATCATCTCACTATCGGTGTTATATGTTCTGTGACAACTTCTATATCCATCCTGTTCTTTCTCATAATCTAATAATCTATCTATTCATAATTTATTTCCTGTTGATATCACATGAGTAGCATTATTGTTTTAGAATATTGTTAGGTTAATTCGATTTATTAATTTAACTAACAAAAAAAAGTGGCTTTTACAAGAAAATGGCCTTCATTCATATCATCAATTTCATGATAGTGACGGCTTAAGTACATTACAAGGACACGTCTTGTTCCCTATGAAGTTATATTCAGTGATCATAATTGCTGCAACAAAAAAAAAAAAAAAACTGAAACTTTTTGCACTTTCGAGATTTACTGTATCATTAATCTCAGGCTTAGATCGATGAAACTTAAACTTGAAGTGTATAATAATAATACACACACACAAAAGAAAGTTTGGTAGATGTAAAAGAGGAATAACGAGCCAGGGTTTCGAATTTTTGTTGATTAGTCATCAGTTTAGATGTGGCTGACATATCAGTGATTATATATATATAAAAAATGATTTAAAAGTGGCACTTTCCTTTTACTTTGGTGGCCGATTATTAGATAGTAACAAATGCAAGCATGATGGCCTTTAATCAAATCTCAAGCCAACACTAATCGGAATCTTCTTGTTGATTTAACCAATTCAGATCTTTTGCAATCATAAGAAATCATTGTGTGTGTGTGTGTGTGTGTCTAATAAAATCGGATGTAGAGGGGGAAAAAAAGATGGGTATAAATAAATAAATGCTCGAGTTACTCTCTTAATGATGTATTATATAACTGTATAAGCGTAAGTGAATTCATAGATAGTTCAACTCAACTATCTAGTTAGTTCACAAGTTAAAAAATAAAGTGGAAAGAAATAATATGTATGTATATATTTAAAAGATATAATAAGGAAATAGTATAAAAGGAGGAGCATGTGTTGCTTGAGGGAAGTAATAAGGGTGCATGTGTGTGTTTGGAGGATGTGACCAGAAATGCTTTAGGGATACTCAAAATGAGTGATTAGATTTTCATCTAAGAGAACGGCAAATTTCACTTCATTAAGCAAATCTTTAAGTTAGGTTTATTATACGCTAATGGCAAATTTCACTTGGCTCTTTCTGTTTAACTATGTCTCTAACCACTTAAATTACCATGATACATACAAATTGATCATTGTCTTGTATGTATATGTGGATTATAGAATTGGAAGACTAGCGATGATTATAAATTCTGTTATCAAATATTTCTTCAAATCATAAATATAAATCATCGTTTACACTGTAAATTACACTACAAACATGAATTTATATTTAAGACAGGAAGAAGTAGATACTTAACTTGCCAACATGTATTGATGCAAGTGGGGACTTTAATAAGTATATATATATAAATGAATTGTTAGCAGTAAAGGAAGGAGGGAGGGTGGCTGAAGGTTGTTTAGTCAATGTCTTTGGATTGGAGGAAGGTATAGAACTCAAAGTCACAAGGCACAACACACACACACACACACACACACACACACACACTTAATCAAACAATTTAAAAATGCTTGCACCGACAGAGCAAGCAAGGCATGAATTTACTCCCCACAGCTGGTAAATAAAAGTTCAACCTGTAAGGGGATTTAGATTTGAAATTTCAAAATTGAGGAATTTAAGGGAGAACCAGGGGAACTGTTGGCTGCCTCACCCTCTTCTTGTTTTCCATAGAAAGGCCGGTACTGGCGATATGAGGTTTTTTTTTTTAATTATTATTAAGCATAGATATTTTTCTATGTATGAGATTTTATGATCAAACCCATTAATTGGGACTTGATTGCAATTCTCCTATAAACTTATTCATGAGGTTTTTACGATCAAACCCATTAATTGGATTAATTCAAGAGTCCATTTTTGGAATTTTGATTGATTTTGCAAGATGATAAGTTGACAACAATACGTGCATCATATAGCTTGCATATATCATCAGCATCAGCAAGCAAACAAGATATGGGAAAGAAAACAGAATTACACAAAGGAACACATTCTAATTCATTTGATGGAATCAACTAATGTCTTGTATTCTATTATTAACATCAAAGCTCGTCTTAATTTACAGCTTCCAAAATAGAATGCCATGGAAAGGACTTCATGACCTTATCGATGTTGACAAATGGCTCCAAAATGTAACTATTTTTTTTTTTTCCGTTTCAAAATGTGAAATAAAAGGCATAGTAGACTAAATACTTTGCGTTCTATCCCACAGATGCAAAGCTCATCATCATAGAGATGAACCTGAAAAATCACCTTACCAAGTGGGGCCAAGCTATAGATCCACACCCTCATCAAGACCTTTGGAACCAATCATCACATTCGAATCAATCTTCTTGTCAAACTTCCTCCTCCTCCTTGCCTCAAACTCTTGGAATCCGTCCATCTAGATGGTTCATTAGTAGTTTGGAATGAAACTTGAGCCAAGTTGTTGGTTTGTAAGAGAAGAAGGGAGAGGCAAACAAATTCAGGGAATAAAAGGCTTACCTGTTGAAATTGATCCATAGATATAGGATTGCCATGCAGAGATATATTCTGAAGAGTTTTGCAGTCTTTCAATAGATTTTCAGGTATCTAGCCAACGAGACCCAGAAAGCATAAGGACTTTTGAAAATCAAAGGACACGGTTTTTAGGTTTGTAACAACTTCATGGAAGGGAGTTGCTACAAGCAAAACCATAGATTGAGAGGCCGTATAAAGATTCATAAAAGTAAAGGAAAGAGAAGGATGAAGAAGAAGCACAAGACACTGCACGGATTGTGCTCCAATGAAGATTAGCTGCCTATGAGATAATAAACAGCTAGCAATTCCAAAAGAGATTGTGCAGTCAACCAGGATCCTCAAACAGTGGTTATTAAAGATGCGTCAATCAAATTGTATCGTGCAAAGCTTCAAGTAGTCTGAGTCAGAAGTATTACCTGCTTCACATTATTGTTATCTAGGGAAAGTGACTTCAAGTGAGTAAGATTGCACATGGAAGAAGGAAGATCTTTAATATTATTACCTAAAAAGTTGGCAAGATTGAAGCTTCAATCAACCATGATGCAAAAACAAAGAGCAAATAAACATAAGTTGTTAAATTGTTCCAGAGATCCAGATTCGGTTCTCATGGAAACAGTTAATGGCATGAGAATCAATCATATGGACATACATATCGATTGAATATGCAGATAAAAAGAATATTGGGCATGCTTAAGCAATGCATGAAGAAAGCTAGTAGGAAAAGAAGCATACTGTTAGCTTGTAATTCTTCTAAAGAGAAGCAACTTCCCACAGATTCCGGAAGAGACTCTAAGTTGTTGTTCGACACATTTAAAAGCAACAGCTGCATTATCAAACAGTGTACCATACTCAAAATATTAATTGCAGTCTGGTTATGTATTAAATTTAAGCCAACAGTTACCAAAGTGAACAAACAAATAACAGAGAAGTTAAGTCGAACCCAACAGAAAACAATACCCCAATTACTCAAATTCTACAATTAAGTATGATGATGAACATCTCTAAAAAAAATAAATGCTACAAATTTAAAATAACAGAAGCAGTAGAACAATCACAGAGTATTCAGATTCATAAATACTTACATTTCGCAAGCTACCAATAGTAGAAGGCAAGGCTGTTAACGAATTCCCAGATATGGATAAGCGCTCAAGCCTCACCAACTGACCCACTAAGGAGGGAAAAAAACAAGCAAATTACAAGTTGACAACAAAGAGACATTCCATTAAGGAAATGATTATGTCATGGAAGAAAGGAAGACAATCATTTTAATTCTTAAAAAACTAATTTATTTCAGAGGGAATTACATTCATCAGGCAAGGAAGTAATTCGATTTCCATCAAGGTTCAAGGCTTTTAGAGATTGGAGCTTCCCCAAATTCACTGGCAACCTCTCAATGAGATTTTCCGGTAATACCTGTAAAGTTGGCACAACTTTGATATGTAATGTTCTTTATCAATCCTAATATTATATAACCTCAGTTCTGTAAAGAATTTAAAGCCACCAAGACAGTTGACTAAAACTCTTTCATGGCATGTTATCTATGGTCAGTGGAAATAAATAAAGGCAATCTTCTTGTCTTTAGAGACATAACACATGCAAAAATCACACGTCCATCATAAATTTGTAGCAATTATAAAAAACAGTAGATGAAGTCCAAAAGAAATTTTTTCCATTTCCAATATAGAAGTGCAGCAATATATGTTTACAAGCGGTTACCAGGTTATATGCATATACTGGGATATATAACTCTTACCAGGCGCTGCAAGTTAACTAATTTGCTAATTTCCACGGGAATATTAACTGCATTCAAGAATTGAATTGAAATGTAGTTAAAAAACTACAACACAAATGATCCTAAAAGAAAAGACACTTTTATTTGATGTCAAATTTATAATATCAACTTTAGAACAAGGCCTTGTTAACTAACAGCACTGAGACTTATCCCTGCTTTATATGAACAAAGAAGGAAGAAAAGGGGAAAAAAGGATACCTATTCGATTATGTGTTAAGTCAAGAGTGCGTACAGATCTGTCTAGGTCAAGAATTTCATCTGGAAATGTCTGTTTTAGGATGAGGAAAGAAGAGGGCAACATGGTTAGCATGCAGCAAAAAGCTCAAGTGTGTGGATGCATTCAAAAGGGGCAGCAACACAAAGAAGCAAAGCAAGACACATAGAATTTTTTTTTTTTTTTTTTTTTTTAAAACCATCAGATCTCATCCAATTTTTAGATGTCATAAATATTACAATTCATGATATATCTTCATGAGGTTAAATTGAATTAACAAAATACAATCACAACAATCAATTTAAAGAGTGACACGTTTGAAACAATAAAGATGCATGATCTAAAGGAAGATGTCCAACAGAGGTAAAAATTTCTGACTTGGCGTCGTATTTCAATGTAAATGAAAGAAAAATAACAGATGATAAGAGGAAAGCAAGCAGTAAAATGCTAAGCGTCAAGGAACAGCCTCAACAGGCACCGATTATCTCAATCACTTAATCACATTCCTTTTAACTGACATCTTATTATCATTAAGTTGATATTAGAGAACAATTCAATAAGCCTATTCTCTTCTATTTACCTGCTAGAAATATACAATTTAACACATCATGCTGTGAAAATATCACTCTCATGCATAAATAATATCAAGTCTCAACCACGATATAATAAACCCGGTGGCATAATTTAATTGGTTCTGTTCAGTACAAGATAGTGGCAATATCCAAGCAAGGGGAAAACGTCGTAGATTCGGGGCGAAAAAAACCGAGAAAGGAGAACAGACACAGAACCACTAGCACAAGCACAGCAAACATAAACTGAATGGGAATCACAGAGAAGCAGATAAAACAATTACCTTCAATTTGGAGTCGCGCAAAGCCACAATTCCCGTGGATCGCCACCGCGCAACTCTAGTTGCCTTTGTATCAGCGTTTTTGCTGACGCAGCATCCCATTGTTGAAACGAAAACCGAAAATAAATTAAAAACGTAAAATCTGAAGCAGCCTTCGTCCAAGTGATTAGATGATTAGATTCCGAAATACCAAAAAGACTATGTTAACGTTGTTGCAGTGGTCAAATGCCCAGTGATATGGAGGAGGTCTCTCCTTTCTTCGTTATACAGAGGGGGTTCAAAAACCGCGTTTTCTTTTTGGTTGGTTTTATTGGCTGTAAACACGCAAATTACGATTTTGGTCAAAAAAACCCAAAAAAAAAAAAAAAACCAAACAAACAAACAAACACGCAAATTACGATTTACGAGATCACATGATGAACTTGGCAAAAAAAAAAAAGAGATCACATGATGACGCACGGTGGCTTATGGTAAATAAAAAATTTGGATTTTGCCAATCAGATCACGTTAAATTAAGGATATGTTTGGTTGAGTGTTTTTTTGAGGGGAGATAAAAATTGGGGAGGGGGGATAATAAACATGTATGTTCGGTCAAAAAAATGAACGGGAGGGGTATAACATTTTTATCTTTTGCAGTACCTTCCCTTCCTTTCTTTTCCCTTTAAAATTGGGGTTTTTGGGTGGGATGAGAACATTTTCTCTATCCTAATACCTTAAAACCTTTTTTTTTTCTCCAACCTCTTTTCCCTTTTTTTTTTCTTCCTCCAACTATTTTTTCAATCTATTATTACTCACTTTGATAATAGAAATCCACTCTCATTAAAAAAAATGTTTTGATACAATAAGGTGAAATAACATGTTAAAATTAATATTATTATCTTTTAAAGATTATATAAAATTATTTTATCATATATAAGTGAAGAGAAATACCTTTTTATAATTCAAACAATTTAGAAAATGGTTATTTTAATATAACTATAATGAACAAAAGGAAAAGAAAAATAAAATAATAAATGTATAATTGTCAACTTAAAATTTGTTCCCCTCACCTCTTCTTCTAAATTAAACAACAATTATTAAAATATTTCCCCTTCCTTCATCTCATAACCTCCCACCATCTAACCTCACTTACTTTTAATTAATCCCACCTCCTCTCTTCTACTTTAAACCAAACAAGGCCTAAACGGAAGGCTGGCATAAACATGGAATGTGACATTTCATGATATACAATTGAAGTTTTATATTATGTAACTAATATTTCAAGACATACAATTGACATTTCATCCTATCTAAGTGAGTTTTCATAAAAATGCAAAACAACAGATATACAAATGCAAATGAACTTTTACAATATGCAACTGAGCTTCCATAAACTTTAAAATTAGTTAGGTCATATTCTACAATTAATATGGTAATGGAGAATTCATCTCCAATTCTCCCTAAATTAAATTATACATATGTTAGTTATGCTGATAATTATTTGATTTTTAAATATGAAACTTTTTTCAAAATTTTAAATTAATTACTCTAATTTCTGTTAATACGTAATTTTTTTTTGAGTGATATTAATACGTAATTCAACGTGGAAAATAAAGATTAAATTTCTTGAACAAAAATAGTAAATTTACAAATAAATTAACTAAAATTTTAATAATCACATGTAGATGAAATTATCTATTGATTTACAATATACAATGTTTCGTTGGAATGGGTCATTTTCTTATGATTAAGCAAGAAAGGCCGGGTCAAACAAAACAACAGAAATAATGAAATATGCCTTCAAGCCTTTCTAATTGCTGCTTGCCATGAAGAAGATTAGAGAATTAAAAATGCGTGCCTTGACCTTTGATAATGAATTTTCAGAGAAGTTACTGAATTAAATAGTAGATATATCAAGACAAATCTGAAATAACTTTATTCGGGGCAATAAAGAGTGACTATGAATCCCAACATATAAATACCATAAGAATAAGGATGAAATCTCACAAAGAATCAGATCTTCGTCTTCACTCATCAACTTGGATCCAGACTTCGGCCCTTCATAGAATCCAATCCACCATTCATGGCCTTAGCCAGGGGTCCAATGGCTTCCCAATTGAGTACACAATAAATCCAATCTCTCTTAGCTTCCCAGCATTCAATATGCTCCTACCATCAAACACAAACGCAGGTTTCTGCATATTATCAAATATTCTCTTATAATCAAGGGTCCTAAATTCGTCCCACTCTGTAAGAACACAGATCCCATGAGCATCCTTAATTGCCTCATAAGCATCCCCAACAATTCTAACCTGTTTCATGGTACTGGGATTAATCACTGGCTGGAGGTGAATTGGATGGTCCCACTCGACACTATCCATTGCCAAATCCCTCAGAATCTGATCTTCACTTACCCTGGGATCATAAATGCTCAGGGATGCATCATCTCTCATAAGACCCTTGCAGACATCAATGGCAGGAGTCTTCCTTGTGTCACTAGTGTCCTTCTTGAATGCAAAACCCAGGACTGCAATTTTCTTACCTGAGATTGTGTTGAACATGGAGGAGACAACCCTTTTCACAAACCGATCCTTTTGGTAATCATTCATCTGAATCACTTGTTTCCAGTAGTTCGCCACTTCAATTAAGCCATTGCTCTCAGCTATATACACCAAATTGAGAATGTCTTTCTGAAAACAAGACCCACCAAAACCAACACTAGCATTCAAAAATCTTGACCCTATTTTACTGTTCTTACTTAAAGCATGTGACACCTCTGAGACTTCTGCTCCAGTTGCCTCACACAGAGCAGACATTGCATTTATGGATGAAATCCTCTGTGCCAAAAAAGCATTATCAGCTAACTTAGATAACTCAGAGGACCACAAGTTTGTTGTTATGATTTTATCTTCTGGAACCCAGTGAGCATAAATACCCTTCAGTGTCTGAATCGCTATTTTCCCTTCAGGGGTCTGTCTCCCTCCAATAAGAACCCTATCGGGATTCAGAAGGTCTTCAATGGCGGTTCCCTCAGAGAGAAATTCTGGGTTTGAGAGGATCTCAAAGGAAACACCATTGCTATTATGAGTTAAAATTCTCCCAATAGCTTCAGCTGTTCTAACAGGAACAGTGGATTTCTCAATAACAATCTTATTTGACCTGGACATTTCTGCGATCACCCTCGCTGCACTTTCCCAATAGGTCAAATCAGCGGCTTTCCCAGCTCCGAGGCCTCTGGATTTTGTAGGAGTGTTAACTGCAACGAAGATCATATCTGCCTCTGAGACGTGCTTTCCAACATCGGTGCTGAAGAAAAGGTTCTTGCCTCTGCATTTTTGAACCACTTCTTGCAGACCAGGTTCGTAAATAGGTAGGTGATCGCTGTTCCAAGCTGATATGCGAGAGTGCGAGATATCTACTACAGTTACTTCGATTGAAGGACACTTGAGAGCAATTACTGCCATCGTAGGACCACCTACATACCCTGCTCCGATTCCACATACCTTCACCATTTTCTTTTGTTTCGAGCTCAACCTGCAACACGAGTTAGAGATTACGATTTGATCTCAACGCAGACCCGCCCCCCCTTGATGTCATTTAGTCACAAGCACACCATAACTAATTTGCTTTTACTGCGTTCAAAAACTGGCAATTGCTGCCGAAACTTGAACAGTAAAAAAAATTCTCCTTGCTAGAATCCAAAAGAGCATGATCTCAAGGTCAAAGCAGCTTGTTGTACACGTTAAGATAAGAACCCCCTTAAGATATGATATGGAGGGAGAAGCCTTCTTAACGTACTTGCCTTGGCCAGAAAATAGATTAAAATCCAAACATCGAAGTAAACTTTGTAATTTCACTCTAACATTATGGAAAGAGTACTTAATCAAAGATCATAACAATAGCTGCTATGTTGATGTAATATGAAGATCTATATACAAAAATAAACGCGACCGGATTCAGAATATGCATCAATTTGAGAGAAAAGAGACCAGAACATTGTTCAAGATGCGTCAAAATCAGATAATACTACGTTTTGGTCTAATGAAAAAAAAATGATACGATTTGACAAGCATAATAAGTTAGATGCATAGATAAGTTAACTCAGAGATGAGAGATATCATATCATGTTAGGAGAGTACCTATAATATATCTACTACCTCTTTGAACTTCAAAGCAGATCCCTGCGGAACACAAGAAGACAAACTGACAGAGACTGCAACTTGAACTTATCAAAACTCTAAAACCAATCCGTCTCCTTAAATACTACAACAGCCTGGAATTGGAAATTTTTAAAATAAAAAAATAAATAAAATTCTTTACCTCTCAATCCTTTTAAATTAGGATTGGAGACTTGATTCAATAATAATTTTTACTAACTTGGGCTAAATCAAATCAAACTCTTGCAATATACCAAATAGAAAAAACAAGATACCTTTGCTTATGCATTAAGGGAATGTATAGTTTCTTTTCCGGGAAAAAAGTGCAATAACTGTGTGTCTACGACATAGAAACAATATAAAAGAATAAAGTAACAACTGGACATATCAAGCAGCAACAAATCAACCAGAATTATTTTTCCAAGACCATTCGTGTCATGAACACAGTGAACATTGTGGGCAAACCAGTCAAAGTAAGAATAAAGATTTCTAAAAGCACAATCACATATGATCATCCAATCTCTTATTACAACAGACTTTGTCAAAAAGTGAACTCTTAGTCCAAAATCTCCGAGAGTAGTAAATTACTCTTTCTCATTTTTTAGCAGAAGAATGATAGATTCATTGTACACTGATGTTGTTAGCCGAATTCATTGAAGCTTGGTGGCAGAATAGGGAAAGAAGATGAACCAAATTAGCATAACGACGAAGCCGGCTATCAATTCTTCATTTCTTTGGTAAAAGACGCATCAATAGGCGTCTCACTGTCTCACTCAATCCAGTTTTCTACGCTTTAATTCCCACCAATGTCATCATTTTGTTGGTGAACGAGTCAATGGTAAACGTCACTTGCTGCGAATATTCCACCTTCTCCTCCTTCATTTCCATATTAAAATTCTACGGCTACAAAACAAGAAACTTTATAAGACACGTTCCCACACATCAAGAGTAAAATGATTTTTTTTTTATATGTAAGATTAATCTTCCTAATATGGTAGGAATAAATGTGGATGATCAGCTGTCCAGTTCGCAAGCTTTTTCACCTCACGCTGCAGAGTTTCCAAGCTCGAGCTCAACATCAAGATGATTGTGTGCATGTGTTAACATTGAATAATGATTTTCTCCCACTAAAACACACGTATCCTCCTATTAGAATTAATTATGTTTAAAATACCGTCGTATACAAATATGGATGCATACTTTAATGAGAATTCAAACTTTCATTTACCATATTTCAAAGGATCAATTGCATCTGTTAGGCCCAACTGTTGATGGTTGGTTACACTTACTGATGATGTCCGTTACTTAAAAGGGGAGTAAACAATGCAGTATTATATAAATAAGGTTATTACCAACAAATGTTAATAAAGAATTGATTTACAACCTACAAGTAATTCAAATCCTATTGTCAATATAAAAGTATAATTGGTTAGTGATCTGTTAGTATTTTAACTTGTTTGCCAATCAATTCTCAAAAGCAATTTCACGTAAATCGAGACAAAACTCTCTCACATACTTACCTCGAATTCTGTGAAACCTAGGTTTTGTTACTTCCCAAACAAGCCTACTAGCATAACATAGTTTTGATGAGGCTCGGAACTCAACTAAACTTTCTTAAAACAAAAAAAAAAGAGTGAGGTTATTTGGGCCTTGTATTCGGAACAGTCCACTGAATGGCGTGACAGGCTTATATGGTAGCCCAATTCATCAAATAGGCCCACGTCCAGATTTGATATCCAAACGTAAATATTAAAATGATTTTATAATTATAATATGACCCCTCAATTCGTCTGTGACTGTGAATCCGTCAGTGGCTTCGACGATGGCGAGTTTCACAGCCTCAGGATTTCTAAAAATGGCAACTTGTGGCATAACCAGAGCTCAATCCCATCAATTCCCAGTTTTCGTATCCCCCAATGAACACAAGTTCTTCCCTCCGGCGCGATTCCATCTCAAGAAAACCACAATTCCGTTCGTCTCCAATCAGTCAAGTGCGCCGACGGGTTCTTCTTCCCCTGGATTGTACTCCGCCCAGAAATTCGATCTCACCGTTTCAAACGTCAACCTCGTTCTCGAAGATGTTCGTCCTTATCTCATAGCTGATGGCGGCAACGTAGACGTTGTCTCCGTCGAAGACGGCGTTATATCTCTCAGACTCCAAGGTCCCTTTTTCTTCCCCATAAATCCGGAGGAAATTGAACTGATATGAACTACTTTTATTTTCTTCTTTCTGAAGAAACTCAGAACTGACTATAGCAGTCTAGCGGATAAAAGTGATGATGTATTGAAATGTTACCTGCATCTGTAATGATGAACAGGAGCGTGTGAAAGTTGTCCAAGCTCAACTACGACGATGAAGATGGGGATTGAACGTGTGCTTAAGGAGAAATTTGGAGATGCAGTGAAGGATATACAGCAAGTATATGATGAAGAAAAGAAAGAGACAACTGTTGAAGTAAGTTTTTGTTTCTCCCCTCCTGTTGCGACTTGATAAAATGAATCAAATTGACATAAAAAGGAAGAATGCTCTGCAATTTGTAGGCTGTGGATAACCATCTTAATATCCTTAGACCGGCCATTAAGAATTATGGAGGCAGTGTGGAAGTACTATCGGTAGAAGGAGAAGAGTGCCGTGTCAAGTATGTGGGGCCTGACTCCATTGGATCAGGAATCAAAGCAGCGATCAAGGAGAAGTTTCCAGACATTGTCAATGTTGTTTTCTCCCAGAAGTAGCTCAGAGAGAGATCTGAATATAAAGTTGCTACTACTTTAGGGAAGCTAGCAGCATAATGTACTACGTTAGTATGATTTGGGATACATTACATGAGCATCTAGGTTGACTTATCTGTTTTGTTGGCAGTAAAAACTGTTCTGAGCCATCTTGATAAATTGATTAATAAAAACGTATACACGAAGTAGCAAGTGGCCGTCCATGTAACTAGTCCCTGCATCAATCAAATCAAATATGCATCAAAAGATGGGTTAAGGCCGAAAGGAGGTTAAGTAAGGAATACTTTTTGACAGAAGTAGATCAAGTACCTGGCCAAAGATATCAATATTGGCTAGTGGATAGTACCAAAGGTTGAAAAGCCTGAAATAATCAAACCATAGACAATTTATTTAACAGAGGTTATATATCATAGCCAATAGGATATAATGGGGAGGGAGCAAACTCAGCAAAGCTTTACTTCATGAGGGGGATCTCAGCGAGTGGGCAAGCAAGACCAACAAAGCATGCAAGTGTGAAACCAGGCCATGTCGTATCCAACAAAAACCATGATAACTCTGCCGCCGCGAATAGTATGTACGCCTCAGTGTTGTCTGCTATCCCAGCTTTGTAAATTTCAGCACTGAGCTCAATAAACAATGCTACCAATCTAAGGCAGATATGAAACTAAGTTTTATGACTGTCCTTAAAAATATTGCAAAAAACCATGAGATTAGACTAATTATAAATGGTACAGTAGATTCTCACATCAAAGAGGCAATTGTTTTTTGAAGGCTTCCGTCTCGAACGTTGTTAAAGACCCTTTCATCCAGATAGAGCTGGAACAACCCGAGAACGCAGTAAAAGGAACCCAGCAAGAAAGGGACCTAGAGAGATGAATTGGTAGGAGAGAGGGATGAGGAAGAGTGGAGGAATCGAAGGAAGAAAGAAGAGAAGAGAAACGAGGCGATACCCAGACATTAGTGTGGAGGGGCCCTATATGAATGGAACCTGATCTGTAGACAACGAGATCGACTCGAGAATGGAGGCCGTCGAGAAGGGGGCCGAAGAAGAAGCCAGAACCGAAAAGCGAAAGAGTCACGGAAGGCCATGAAGTAGTTGCACGGCCTGTTGTTGTGCTTTCTTCTTGTCTCTTAACACAGAGAGGCTTGAGAAGACAAGGTGTGGACATTGTTTTATGGCGAGGACGGTGGATCGGTTGGTAGAAGGGAAAGCTCAAAGACGAAGCGAGCAGCGATTGCATATTCTTCTTCTCTGCTTTCTTCTGGAACGATTCCTTTTTTCTTGCGTGGCAGAGCGCCAGACGATGAAGACCGATAATAACATCGTCTCAGCGGATTATGTGGAAAGATTAAAATCCCGCTAATTTACTTTTTTCTTTAAAAAATTATGATTAATTTGCGCTTTGAATTTCAAGATATATTCATTACAATCTAACTGTTTTTTTCTCGTTAATTTTTTGTCTAAAAAAACCTTTCAACATGGGATAAGGCTAATGAAAACACAGGTCTCCAAAACTCCAGTAGAGTGCATTTAGCATGGGAACGATTAAATGCGATCAAGTGAGGTGAGATACAGATTATATCAGATTCTTAGAAGATGCTAAGAAAGTTATTAACAAACAAGGGTCATAGTTACTTTTGACTACGATCCATTCACACAATAATTCAAATATTAGCTTTGGATTAGTTGATGAACTTTAAGATGTGATCTATTCACGAGGCATAGATAATGTTTTTAAATGACACTAGTTGCATAAATGAGGTTGAGTCTAACAGAAGAAAATAGTTATTCACAACGCGATAAACTTAAAATTCTAATTTCCAATGGAAGATGTACTCACATTTAGTGTTTGACACTCAATCAAACAATATTGCCTCCAAATAGAAGGATACATGTACTTTAGCAAAAATAAATAAATAATAATAATAATAAAAGTCACTATCTGCTCAAACAATCCTCACTTGTATGCTTATTTACATGAAAAATTCCCATGACAATTTGGTCAGAAACACCTAACAAGCGTACTACCACAGAAAAAGTCAAGCTCTTGCGATACCTACAGATGTAAAAGTTAGAAGAAACCCAATACATCATTTGTTATGCTCCATTTTACACTACATACTCAGACCAGCAACAACCCAGAAGGAAATTCTGAATTTCTGGGCCATGAGTATACACCCACTTTCCACTGCATTACTCATTCTCGTTCACAGAATTCTACAACCCCATATATTCTCCCCATTACACCTGACAATGAACAACAAAGCATAGCTTTAGTAAAGACGGTGGAATAGCATGCTTTCTATGCTGGTTCATACGAGAAAGAAATGGAAATGAGAACCAACATATAGCCTTTATTTTGAGAAGTGTAAGAGATCTCAACTCGGACATGAATGAGTTGCTATTAGCCCTCTAGTATTTCTCCTCAGTTAAACATGATTCATTACCACTGACTATAGATCAGAGGCCTTTAGTTTTCTAGGCCTTTTAGACTGAGCAGGTGATGATGGAGCTTCCGATGTCCTCCCAGGAGCCTATATGGAAAAAAACAATCGCAAGTATCAATAATACCGCAATATGCAAATGATCCAAAAAGGAGAAAAAATTATTAAAAAAACATGCAGGACAAAAAAAGACTGCACCTTGCGTTTCTGGTCCCTTTTACCAATCCTCTCACCTGAAATCACAGTTATAAGCATGGATTCAACATGTACCTAAAGCTCTAAATTTTTTCCCCCAAAAAAAGAAGGTAGCAGGTGGCCCAATATTAATACATTACCTCCAAAACTCATAGAATCTGGAATAAATGTCCTATCCTGATCCCCAACATGATTTAAACAATGTCAGTACATTCGCTATCACAAATTCTAGGTTTGAAATTAGAAGTGCGTGCTTGGACAATCACAAAATCAATACAATGAAACAAATGGAAGGGAGAAGTGAACCCGAAAAGAACTAGTTTCCTAACCTTCGGCGTGCCAGGTGTTTCAGTGTATGAACCATCACGACCTTCTGCCTCCTTGTACTGCAGCTGAAACACAGGTGACAAGCAATTAAATGAAATAAATCAAAAAATAATTTAGAGAAAGGAAGACTTTGCTGACATTTCTGATTTAAATTTCAAATGAAAAAGCATTTTCAACCCTTTTGGCATTCTAAGATGAGAAATCTTATCTGCATCTAATTACAAAGAGATCATAACGGCTAATCACCCTTCTATGTACTGGAACAAATACCTGTTTCTGAAGATTGAGCAGGGTTAGTATTTCTTTCCTTAATTCAAGATGTTCTGCACAAACAGCTTTGGTTGGAACCCTTGGTTTTAAATTAACCTGAAATCGAGGACGTAGTTATAAAAGTAATGTCTAAGAAAATAAACGAGTATATTCTGCACTTCATTGCCAACAACAAAAACCAATAATTATTAAGATGGTCTTACAAAGTTTATCGTGAAAATTCACTTCAGTGTAATCTGACTTACTGGCAAGATTCATAAAATCAGGTTTGAACAAAAATGGCACGTGGCATTTTCATGAGTCATGACTGCATAAGTGATAAAGTAGATTTAACTGAACTATATTCAGGGATTGTAACGAACCCCAAGTTCTTGCAGCGTTTGCTCCACCCGTTTGATGGTCCGTAGTCCAGCAGATGAGCTTGCAGCTTGGACCATTTGCTCAAGTGCATATGTTCTAAGATACACACGAAGCTGAAATAATTCTCAGTGTTAGACAATAATGTCAAGAATAGAAAAAATAAATGGCCAAAAAAAGTAGACAAATAGAAGAACGTTAAAAATTGCCTCTCATGAAAGTTATTAGAATGACTGTGTGACCAAAGGTAGTGGATGCATTTGCTTACCATGCGAAGGGATGCAAGAGTGGAAGCATTATCTGCTGTTGGTGTGGGCGGAACAACCGGTGAGGGAAGCTGAACACTGGATGGAGGATCACCAGAGATCGCCTTGTCCATAACCTCCGCACCAGCATTAGATGCAACAGCAACCTCAGACTCTTCAGCAACCTAAACATGTAGGAAATCAGGCACATTACATCACCTGTTAAAGGCATAAATGTGTGGAAAACTCATGCAGAAACTTGCAATAAAATGAGTTTCATTAATCTGGATAATAGTGACCCTTAACAAATTAATTCAATGCCACACATTCAATATAATTTTTATTATAAGCAAAACAGAATAATTATTAAGTTACAATAGAAGAGAGCTGTATATAAATACAAGGGTAAAGACATCCACTAATTTTTCAGTTACACAATATGACAATACTAAACCAGTAAATCAGAATTCATTAATCTTGCTAATACGGATTTCTCTTCATTTACAATTAAGAATTTTAAAAAAATAAAATGGATTAATACCTTAACAGGCATGCGTGATTCAGTTATTCTTTTTGCCTCAGCAAGAACCTACATAAAATTAAAGGCATTAGTACAAACTAAACAAATGAATAATTAACTACAAAAATGGACAAGTTAAAACCTCTTGATCTTTTCGTTCTTGTTGCTTTGTTTGAGAGAGGTACATGGACAGTGCGCGTTTCCGCTCTACCTCTTGGGAAACATTGTATGGTTCCTACAATGAGACAGATGAACAAAAGCTAGGTTCACATGGTATCATGATATTCAAGTTTCATTTTACACAGAATAGTCTACTCAAATAGGAAACCAAGTGACTTGAAAGCACCCAGTAATTACTCCCAAGAGGTATTATATTAAGTTTAATGTACCTTAACTAAAGGATGCATTGCAACTTCTGCAGAAGATGGAGCCCTAGCAATTATCAGATTCCGAGATACTACAAAACAACAATCAAGAAAATCAAATTCCAATTAAATATTAATGTCCACTTATATAGCCTATAAACAGCCAATTAAAACATAAATTTCAAACTATTAGTGTATATGAAAATGAATCCAATGGGTAGCAAGCGAGCAACACAACATAGTTCAGTAAATAAATTGACAAGTACCACGATAGTATCGGTCTTTCAATTCCTCTACAGTTCGCGATGATGGGAACCTGTCAGCTATCACAATGAACCGAAGATCAAACCTCTCACACAAGTCAAACAGTTGATCTGTCTCTTCCTTGGTCCACATCTGCATGGTTGAAATATAATAGATAAGAGCAGGATGCTTTATGCATCATGAAAGAGAAAGATGTAGGATGCACTGTTCTAGAGTTAATATCCTTGGACTCTTGAAGGATAAAAAGAAAAAAATCAACAAAGGTGAAATAAAGGATAACTAAAGAAGTAAAGTAAGAACAACATCCAGATACAATTCCTATTACATGACATCAATTTGGGTCCCTCTTGGCCCACAATACATATGCATCGACAAGGAAAAAGAAAGAAGTCACAGTTACAACCCTCAGAAGGAAGTTAGTCGAAGCTAAATTTTGCATATTCATAAAATCCCAAGCCAAAGATCATTTTAAATAAATAAGTCAAAAAACCATTGTCAATTGGCATCATTTGTAGCATGCTCATCAGAATAACCCAAAAGATAGAATAACATTAAACAGAACAAATACATTCAATTCAAGCATGATACTTACTGGATCCGTCAGATACTTCTCATACTCCTCATTTGTGTACTTGATGACGTCTACAGACTGCACCACAGCAAATTAACTAGGACTCATATATGTATAAAGATGCTGAACTCAATAATTGAAATGGTTTTGAAAGAAAATCACTCATGGGCCACGGCATAAGTGTGCACAGGCATTTACTTTGTTATACTTGGCAAAGGAATAGTCCCCAGTTGGTGGAACACCATTTACAACTCGGACCTGCAACACAAGACAATAATAATGACATTTTCAGAGCTCATAACTAGTATAAGATTATACAGGGGAAAAATAAAGATATAGAACTTACCCAATGGTATAGTTGAAGATTATCTTTGCGAGCAGAATTGGTGAAAGGAAGCCACTGCCAAGTGATCTGAAGGAAGAATCCCAAGCATTTAACAATTATAATGACATCATAACATAATATCTATAGCCAATTAAAAGCATTAGATATCTATAGTCAACTGAAAGAACCTTCTCATCAGATGGAGGCCTTTTCTTTAATTGAGATGAATCAATTGCAGGCATAAGAGGCGCCAAACCACCAGTGAGTGCATATACCTACAGATGTCCCAATAAAGGCTTGGTCAAATTTACAGATCTTTGACATATGAACATAAATGGTGTTAATAAGCACAAGCAAATGATGGATTGATACCTCCCGTGAAATGCCATCTGGTTTTCTCTGTGAATCTTTTTGGGGTCGAGACTTTTTCTCTTGAATTGGCAAGGAAGTTTTGGGCAAACCAAGGATGTCCTTAGCATCCATGGGAGTTTCCAAGGAATATAGGGCTAAGTACAAACCAAAAAATCAAAAATCACAGCTCCTGAAGGTCAAACGGCTTCTAAATCTTGTCCCAATTTTTGTTTTTCCAATACTTTGATTCAATAATTCAGACTTCGGCTTGAGGAACCAACGTCTTCTGAATATTTTTCCTGCAGGAAAAGCAATTAGAAGATTTCAAGCAATATTTAATACAACCACCATTGAGAGGTAGAGCTGGAGCAACCCAAGAACAATATTATTTCCCAAGGGAAGAAGGGAGGGGGCGGTATGTTTTCCACACACAACCCTTAGGAACCGCAAGATATGTAAACAAGTTAAAAATATTCTTAAACACGCAAATTAAGCTGAAACATAACCTATAGACCTGAAGCATGTTCAATCAATATACAGGTTAACAAGATATATTCATTCAATGAACATGTCAAAAACATATGTTCCGTCAATGAACAAGATATATAACCTTGAAGGCTGCTACCATTCAATCTTTAAACGTTCCTTTGTGCTGAAAAGTCAAGTTAACAGGATTTGTTCCAGCCAAAACCCAAAAGAAACACATAGTGAAAACTAGAAACTTTAAATATGCTAAATCATAATTCAAAAACCATAAGAAACATAACATAATCCAGAAACATAACTATTACACAATCCAGTCACAAGAAGCTTAACATGTAATTAAATTCATTTACTTCAGTAAAATGCATTCCCATGGGGCAGAATAAGCAGACTAAGGAAACTCGTATCTCTCCAGATGGTAAAGGAGGTACCTAGCTGGCGAACTTCGAGTAGATCAACAGGAGGGAGGGAGGTGAGGGCCAATGGATGGAGTAAAGAAAATGACGAAGACGAAGCCACTTCAGCGATTTTAGGGCGAGAGATTAATCATAAAGACTAAGGGGGAAAACAATAAAAGCGTTACTACGAAGAAAGAGCAACGAAGGAGAGGAGAGTAATGAAAGCCAGCGACGCTCAACGGAGACGCACGACGTGGGACGGCTTCCGACTAAGAGAAGGAGCAGGGAGGAAGAGACGACGAAGGACGTCTGAATTAGTGGGTTGGTTTTTTTTTTTTGCTTTTTTTTTTCCAACACCGGATTGGAGGCCCCGTTTGGCATGCAGATTTTTGCAGTTGGGGATCAGGAAGGGTAACTGAATGGAAAATTCTGTATTTTTTTTTTTTTGAAAATTATGTATTCTGACTAGAGCCGGTAATATGGGTCCAACCCACGGGTTGGGCCCGCCAACCCATAGCGGGTTGGGTTGGAATTGTAAGCGAGTGTTTTTAGCCCTGCCCGCAGCAGACTCAACCCGCGGGTTAGCCCGCCAACCTTTTTTTTTTATTTTTTTTATTTTTAAAAATTAAAATTGTTTTATAAAAGATATGTGGATAACATTTAATCATAATGTAAACCTAATTAATGTTGTATGTCTATTGATCATTTGATTAGTTTATATTTAGTTTAAATTTAATTTTATAAAGTGCATTATATATCTTTAAGTTTATTATATAAAATTTGAATTAGATTTTTTATGTTCAAGTTATGATGTATTTTTATTAATTAACTTTATGAAAAAAAATTATTTGAGGTATTGAAACAAATAAAAAAGATATTTTAAACGTAAGCTAAAAAAATATTATGAGTAAGAAAAATATTTAAAAAAATTAAAAAAAAAAAAGTGGCGGGCTGGCCCGCCAACCCACCATAGCGGGCTGGGTTGGGAAAATCCCAACCCATATGTAGGCGGGTCTTTTGAGCCCGCCCCGCGGAGGGCCAACCTGCACCCTGCGAGTTGGCCCACATTACCACCTCTAATTATGACCCGTGAATATGTTCGGTGTGTGAAATATTTTTTTTAAAATGGAAGTGGAAAAAGAAAATGATATGGCATGTTTGATATGACGAAGGGGGAAAATGAACTTGATTGAATAGTAATAGTAATGTTCAATTACTTAGCATTAAAAAAAATTAAAATATATGTTATTAGTTTTCAATAATTACAGATCATTTTTAATGGAAAAATTGGGGGAATCCCTCATTAAGAAATTAATTGCAACATGGGATCTGCTCAGTTGCACATATGGAAGCTTAGTTACATATGTAAAAATTTAGTTGCATATGTGGAAATTCAATTCCATATGTGTTGAAGGTCTCATTTCACAATTAATTCTCAAATTATGGACTTTTTCTCAATTCTCTCTTTTTTTAAGCCATGTTAAAAATTATTTAAATATTCAATTTTAGTTTCCTTAAACATATTTTTTAAGATTTTAATGCTTAATATAACAAACAAAGAAAATTGTTGGCAAAAGAACTACAAAGAAAATTGCGGTAGGTGGTGGAGGCTGGAGTAAATATCCCCAATCCCATAATCTTCTTATAAGATTTGATGATTTTTTTTAATAATCCATTAATTGGTTAAAGAATGCCCGATGCTTTGACTCTTGGAATAGGGATCGCTAATGCCTAATGGAATAATGACCACATCTAGCTTCTTTCTTGTTGCATATATTACATAATATGTTTAGTTTTCATTAAAAAAAACTTGAGGAAAAATCCCTCATTGGGAATTAATTGTAAAATGGAACATATTCAATTGCATACGTGGAAACTCAGTTGTATATGTGGAAGTTCAATTGCACATAACGTGAAAATTCAATTGCAAATTGTGGAAGCTAAATTGCACATGTAAGGAATGTCCCATTTTATAATTAATTATCCAATGAGAATTTTCCCCAATTCTTCCAAAAAAATTCCACCCACCTCCCATTTATAATAAAGCTTTCACACTGTTAAACTAAAAGATTTTAGTTAATATTTAGTTTTTCAAGCTTTGTTCGTCTTTGTATCAAAGAAAACTAATTAATACAATATTTTGAGTCATCAAATTCACCTTCATTTTTTATTTTGGTCTCTCAAATTTTAAAATCATTAGTTTTAATACCTTGAAGGGTAAAATGATCCAAATTTGTATTAAATTATGTATACAGATGTTTTAAATGAAAAAACTTAAGATATAAAAAACATTTATTTTAAATTTAAAAGAACAAAATTAAAATAGTGTAAATTCACTGTATTAGCATGGGAAAAAAATCAGAATAAAATCTTCTTCCTCGGTCCAGCCACCGTCTGTTTAACTGTGTTCCCTCTCTTGTGCTGATTGATAAGCCAAAATTTCCTCCCTCTATATTGAAAGAATATGCTCCGTCGCCAAGATGGAAAATACAGAGGGAGAAATGTTTGGCTTGAAGAAAAGCTTAGAACTAATGGTCAAGCTTTTATACTGTTGCATAGACTAAGAAATTTTTACAGGTGCTTAGTTGCTTCGTTATAGAACAAGGCCACGTAAAGGAAACGTGGAAAACAATGCAAAATCTCCTTGCTATCAACGCACTTGACCACACCTTCCTTACAAGGCAATTTAACTTGCTCACTACTTGATTAGTCTATTCTAACTTCAAACCTCACAATTCAATAGTCAAGAGAGTTAGGAAACTGCATAGTTTGGCCTTTGATTTTTTTTGGGCAAGATCTGGCAGTCGTATAAATGTAAACTTGATACACTACTTCCATGGAAGTTCCAGAGAAAGAGGTAGGGCTACTGGTCCTACAAGAAGAATCCAAATCCAGTTTAATGGCAGCGACTTGTACGACTCATTTGAGTTCAGACAAATGACTCATCAACTCGACAAGGTAATGCAAGCATCTCCTTCCCCAGCTTACCGTGAGATGAGAGACAGGATGAAGAAGGCTGTTCAAGGCTCTAATACCGCGTCGCCGACGTACGTTTGCCGGCTCAATTCTCCGTTGTATCGTCACCAGTTGAATCGAATCTATAAGGAGAGCACGAGGACTCCGAGGAAGATTTCTGGTCAGAAAGCAACAGATAGAGGACCATGCAGGAGGCGAACAAGGGCTAAAGGTTTCGTTGCACGGCTATGGATGAAGGTGAAGCAAGGTTTACTGGGCAACAACGGAGAAACTGATGGTGTTTGCAAGTAGATCGTCTTTGTGAATTAATAAAAGATAAGGCGCCAATAATTGTATTGAAGCACTCTCGTCATATTGGCAAATTAGGGATCCAGAAAAAAGCGGGAAATAAAACATGGAATCTACAAACTGCAAATAATGTTTCTGAACGATGTCACAATATTATTGCTCGCCTGTAGCTTTGATGATAAGGAAGCACCCGTTACCATCTATCATTCCAACCCGCAAACTATAGCTTCCACAGAAGCAATCGGATGTGAAAATTTTGAAATATATTGAAACTCCACTTGAAAGAGTAAAATTTTACATATTCATATTTATACACTTCTACCAACTCATAATGATCAGTTGTATATTGAAAAAAGATTTTAACTGACTAATTAAGGATGTTTCGAGTTCAAATTTGGGTAAAACAAAAAAAATTAACACTTAAAAAAATTATTTTTAAATTTAACAATACTTGAATATAACTCAGATAAATAGTCATATTAAAAACAGAATTATTCTTTTAAATTGTATATCAGGCAGTGTCTAATGCAATTCGACCATGGAAATACAGAATAATAAAATCATGGGCAAGAGAGACATGCGCTTCTCGCAGCTCATGTGATGGCACAAGTAAATGGACGTGCTACAAGATTTTCAATACCAATGGAATTTGATAAAATCAACGTAAAGCTATCTGATTTTCATTATCTCTCTTCATAAATACATAGTCCGCATAGAAGCCTGCTCCAGAAGCTGGAGTTCAGGCTGTGAAATTTCAAAAACGAAAAGGAAGAAGACAAAGGGCATATTCAAAAGAGAAGCTAAAAAATCTCTGGTAACTCCGTGGAAACGGGCAGTATACGACATCCTCGGTGCATTTATTGGAGAAGAGCTCGCTTCTGTGAAGCCTTGGATCACATGATTTGTTTCAAAAAGCTATCTGATTTTCATTCTCTCTCTTCATTACAAATACAGTATTCGTATAAAAGCCTGCTTCAGAAGAAGCAGGAAGTTCAGACTATAATGTTTAAAAAATTGAAAAGGAAAAAGAACCAGGGGGTATACAATACATATATATTCAAAACAACAGCTACAAAATCTCTAATCACTCAGAAAGAACGCCTCTAAGTCAGCCTCAGCGCCATTTCTTGAAGAAGTGCTCGCTTTTGCGAAGCATTGATTACATGGTTTGTTTCTGCATTTTCTAGCACGTCAGTGATTATTGCAGCCGCATGACCTAGAGGTTCTTCAGACGCTCTCTTCAGCATAAAAGCCTGAATAACCCCAAAATAAATTAAAAACAAAAATAAACGAGGAAAGGCACGGGGGATATTAAGGAACTGGCCAATTAGGAGATGGTTAATCAATCTTGTGTAGTTATTTTGAAGTCACCAAGCACAAATTTAAACCATCAGTTGAAGCCAATATATAATTTGGGCACTGGAACAGAGATACAGTTGCGAGGATTAGAAATTCACTGCATTAACTTGTACCAAAAAAGAAAACCTTAAAATAGTATCAAGAGCATTTCTCGCGATGCATTGAAGGTAAAATTTTAGCAGCAGAGGGTCATTTCTCTGATCAATATAATTCAAAATAGGTAATCAGATCTCTGCTAGCTTGTAAAACGTAGAATTTCAGTATTGTAAAAAGTAAGACATAAGGATGCAAAAAATGCGTGAGAGAAGGAAAACCTGGCCATGATGAGTAATGGACAATGTACAAGGTTGCTGAAACCAAGGCTCCCCGTCTATTTGAACAGGAAATGAAGCACATAATTGTATCTTGATTGACTGTCCTTGTGCAAGTCTTCGAGCCCGAGAAAGCCCAACCTGTTCTCATACAAAGCCACTATCAGATGATTCTAACATCCATCATTTCATCATTCAAATAAGTCGTGTAAATATTGTCAGTCAGGCATACAAAAAGAGTTTTGTTTTAACTCATAGTTAAACAGAATGTATAAAGGTACAATGCAGAAGGATGCTCAAGCTAAACCCAACTGAGATGTGGTTTCAGTCCCTGAAAAACATAATAAAACAAGAACCTTCATGGTTTCTTACTTCTCTGGTCCTTGGGTTTTTCATTTCAAATTGAAGTTAATCACTTCCATGTTCTGTTTGAGCTTTCCTCGGTATCACGAGACGTAAAGTTTTTAACAGATGCCCCCAAAAGGGTCCTGTAAGAGATTTTCTAGTGCTCTCAATTTCTAGACCCTTTACCTAAATCATAACAAGAATTCCAACAGTTCATCATTAGATTGGGTTTAGGATTTCATTTATACCTGCAGCTTGCCAAGATGCCATGTTCCAGATATGACCACAACCTCAAGTATCTTATCATGCATAGATTGTGGGTCAAAATTATCATAGTTTTCATCCTCATTGTGCCACAAATCTACACCTCCCATGTAACTTCCAATATTTGCAACCAGCACACCTTCCGCATCCTGAACAGATCATTAGAGTAATTAACTATGGATGGTGATATCCCTTGTCCTTTTTCTTCTTTTTCTGGGTTTCTTTTGTTGGTTTTGCTCGAAAAGTATGATTTCCCTAAACTGACTCACCTCAGGAACCTCAACTTCAACACCGTCCACCTCAACTCTAATTTCCCAAGGGAAATCTGCAAATGTTCTATCTATAATACCTTTAGCGCCTTCTCTTGCATATAGAACTTTGTTCATGAACTGCATTTGTTAAGGTAATTTCAGCATCATATCGAAGTTTGAAAAAATAAGATCAGTGCAGGAAAATTAGAAATTTAAGATAGCCAAGGCACAAGACAGCTGCCATGATGAATTCTACACGTCTAGGTGTTGGATGATAAAGTTCATAGATCTTCAGTTCATGCACACTTTAGTCTAAACTAACATCAGGTCTGCTAGATGGTCGTATCATTTGAATATACAACAAAATTGAAAGGAAAGATCATCCATCACATGCAAGGGTGTGAGAGGCTTGGAAGAATCATTTAACAAACTCAAAAAGAACACATGAAACCCTCACAGCACAGGAACTCTATAGCTGCCT
The DNA here is from genome assembly GCA_006871305.1 of Vachellia collinsii. Classification (NCBI taxonomy): domain Eukaryota; kingdom Viridiplantae; phylum Streptophyta; class Magnoliopsida; order Fabales; family Fabaceae; genus Vachellia; species Vachellia collinsii. The sequence continues at coordinate 61,357 of QFDD01121250.1, forward strand.
CTAAGAATCACCATGTAGTAGTTTCAATCCTGGTCAAGCAGTATTGCAAATGGATATGAAACGATTTCATTTTATAAATTATGTAAACTTGTCATCCACAGCTACAAAAAATGTACCGAGCTTTCACCAGCCAACAAAAACACTATGTTCTTCACTTCTTTCTAAATGGAAGAATCAACCATATAGTAGCGTAGAACCCAAAATATCTCATAATCAAATATGTAGCCTTTTCAAAAATTAATAGTGTGCATCCATTTCATTGTCACCCAGGAATAGCCAAACAGAACACTCAATTACCGAGTATGGCATCTTGAGATGAAAGCCAAAGGCATCTCTAAAATTATGCTAAAACTGCATCAATGATAACCTTTAAAAATGAAGCGGACTCACCAACAATTAAATCAAATGGAAGGGACTTGATTCTAATCCAATCAAAAGAAAATTTTATCTTATGACTATAAGATCAACAATACTATATGGTAGTGAATGTTGAACTTTAAAGAGATAAAATAGGCATAAAGTGGGGGTGGTTAATATGAAGATGTTAAGATAGATGTATGACCATGCTACAATGGATAGGATTCGTAATAATCAAATTCATGGATAAGTTAGAGTGGCAACTATTGTGAAGAAAACGATGAAAAATCATTTGAAGTGGTTCAAACATGTTCAGAGAAGGCCATTAGAGAGACTGGTAAGGAGGGTGAATCAAGCAGTGTGAAATCCTCTGAAAAGGGGTAGAGAAAAACCGAAGTGCACTCTTAAGAATGTTATAGAGAGAGATCTTTTGGCTAATAATCTATCCAAAGATATGGTTTATGATAGAGCACAATGACAACATATGATCCTTGTAACCAACCCCATCTAGTGGGACAAGACTTTGTTGTTGTTGTTGTTGGAAGAAACTTGATCCCTTAAGAGTATGTTTGAAAACAGCTTTTAAAAAGTGATTTCACACAATCCAAAGTGAGTATGTGAGAGAGTTTTATCTCGACTTATGTAAAAGTTCTTTTCAGAAGTGGTTGCCAAATATAGCCTAAGTAATGTGATGGATTCAAACCATGAGGATGGAAAAAAATTGTTTGGAGATTACTCTTATAAAGGCCTGACAATGCTTGTTCGAACATGGTAGTACCAAATACCAGATAGTTGGACCAAAAAAATTGTAGCAGTCTCCTAGCTTGCATCCAGCAACCTTTCATAAAATGGATCTTCAACATGACAAGTAATCCCAGATTAATTCTAATTAAAGATTACATACCTGGTTATAAAACTTCTCAGGATTGTCCTCTCGAAGGTTATGAATTTCCAAGGCAACTTTTGCATCACAACCAATTCCTAAAAACAAATATTGTCAGGCATTAGGAGCCCATAAGTAAAATACTAATATATTAATGACAATCAATAATTGAAGTACTTACGTGTGACCATAAAATGCTATTAGCATAGGTATTCACAAAAGGACACAAGTGAATGGTATTAACTTAATATGAACCAAGGTCACAGGAAAAAAGACACATTTGCAAGCTTGAGTTGAATGCTCAGATTTATAAGCACTAAATCTTACTGTAGATGTAAAACAGTTGACTAGAATCAGCCTAGACTGGACAAAGAAGCAGAACTCAAGAAAACCAAATAAACCCTTCAATTTTTCTTAACCTGATTAACTATAAAATACTCAAAATCAGACAATGACATTATCTCCAGACTCCTAAAGGCACATATCTTTCTCCTGTCATAATCTGAAAATCTCTAAGCAGACTGACCAGTTGCTCTGAATCACCTCAAATATTATAATGGACTAAAGTAATCAATTTTCATACCAAGGTAGTTATTCATAAATCTTGGTGCTTGGAGCTGCTTCCCTTGCGTGTTAACAATATCCACCTTCCACCGATCAAGAATAGTAACTGCAGCTTGCTCTATGTGATGCAAAAATGTGCAAAGGCCTCCCTGCCTCTCCACATAACTCAAACCACCTCCCCAAGAGAGAACTCTGGCGAGATCATTTCCTGTCCCGGCAGGAAGAATAGCAACTGGGGGAGGTGAAACAAAATTTTGCTTGTCTATTGCATTCAGAACCCAACCAACAGTACCATCTCCCCCACATACAAGAACTCTAAAGTGAGGCACTTTTCTAAACAGATATAGCCCCACCTCTGGCCCCTGTGATGAGCTCAATTCGAAAACCTAAACAAACCAAAGAAAGGTTCATCAGTTGTGCTTAGCGAAACTATTTATAACCAACTAACAAAAGGACCTCATGGGCATTTTTAGCATATTTCATGCATATTTATAGGAAATAGCAATTAAACACTGATGTAGTTATGATTTCAAATTACAAAAAAAAAAAAAAGTAATTTAGTGAAAAGAGATTAATACTTAATAGATGGGGTGTGGCTTATTGGTGAACGACATATTTCTGAGACCCAGAACACCAAAGGTTCCTGCTTACATACTTTGCACTTCCACTGTTCCAGTACCGCATAGGAATTCCATGTTTCATAGAATTCAGTTATTACTTCTTACAAACCCATGTCCATGCTTGATGGAGGTTATTTTCATGTATCATAGAAATACAATCAATATCAATACTTATTAAAAAGGTTACATTGAAGTTTCCGCTAAGACTTTGATAATGAGCTCCAAAAGCACATATTTCCAAAAAAGCTACAGGCAGTAGGACAAAGAAAATAGTAAACAAAATCAAGCAGCCAAATGATAACCAGCAAAAATGACAACATTACAGTCTACAGAGAAACAAACCTGAACAGGATTTAAAAGTATGTTCAGACGTGTCCTAAGTGAATCACCACGCTGTGCACCACTCTTCTTGTTTATGAAAACCAACAATGGTCTTGCGTCTGGTGGCAAATCAATCAATTCATACTGCTGTTTCACTTCTAATACATGAGATTCATCCTTCTGACTGTTTGACAAAGTGCGTCTGAAGCTGGGCTTTTTATCCATTTTATTATTTATTTGATTTACTTCGCCATCTTGATGTTGAAACTCTTTATTTACATTACCATTACAATTTTCATCCATTTCATGACCATTCACTTTTTGATGAACATCACCAATGCTTTCTGTGGACGTTTCACAAGCAGAATCACCATTCCCAGTTTCATTTGAGGGTTCTTTTCCATGTTTGTACCTTTTGCTTTGATTCCTGATACTTGCACGCACTGAAGATGCTATCTCATTTGCTCCATGAGTAATTGAGCTCAAAAACCCCCCCGGCAGGTTCCGGTTCAATTCCTTGACATATAGTGGAGATAATATCAATCTTCTAAATGGGCCTAAATCACATATATCACCTGTTTCATTAGACATACTACTATGACAATCAACATGAACCAATCTTTGACACCACAAGCAACACCATATAGGAGAACCACCAAGGAAAGACGCTCCACAAGGTTCTTCACAATAGCTACAAAAAGAACTTTCATCTAGTTGATCAGCAACATCTGTCCAACGAACCGCCCATTGGTGTATGACATGCTCATATCCAATCATAGAGACACACTTGCAGTCCTTAGGAGCATTAAGAGAACAGCTCAGATGAGCTGCTGCCCCACAAATACTGCACTGATGAAGAAAACTCTCTGAAGCCAGCATAGGACCTAATGTTTGAGAGGGCGACAGGGACTTCAAGCACACACAGCAATTTAAATTCTTTCCACGAGATACAGATGCTAGAATCCAATTATGTGGAGCCATAGGTACTTTGTGCCTTGCCTTAGGGTTTTTTTTAGATCTAGCTATGGCTTTCATCCAACTTAGATTGATGTTTCTCCTCCACTGAAAGGCTGTATAGGCTATGGTCAAAATTCCAACTAGAGCAGCAATAAAGCAGGAAACAAAGAAAAGCCTGTCAGAAGGATTCTTAGAATTCCAACTATGAAGAAACGTTTCAAACTCTCCTTCATCATCCATTTCTCAACTATACTACACAATAATGCAACTGCAGTGTTATTTAGAATTGTTCGGTTGCCAATGGCAACAGGATAGCTTAGTTCTAATAATTTCCAGGATCATGCGCCTAAGTGTGCTTCCAACCGCCAAAAATAGCATCATCAACCAGAATCATCTTAAAATCTTACTTCATATTTCTCATTCTTCTACAGTTGTCCATGTATGCTTTGACATGGCGCATAAGATACAACTGCACATTCTTTCACTCAGAAATATCGTGATCTAGAAAGACACACTTTTTCCATGATTTTTTCTGTATCACTTGGTGTCGATCAGCTGACTTTTAGCTCTCAATTGCACCGGTTGAACTATGACACACGAGCAGAAAACCTACAACCAAAGAGAAAGTGTGATCTTCACGTTAAAGTAGCTTAATAGAAACATTGGAGAGGCATTATAACAAGAGTGGTCTTAGCTCCTTCCACATAACTTTCGATAATCATTAACCAAAGTCCAAACCCAACAAAATAGATTAATAAATATTTGCACATAACTGATAAATACACGAGGCGAGGATCACTGCAAAGTATCCTTAGCCCAATCAAAGTAATAGTTGAACTTCAGATACAATTCAAATAAGAGGGGGGAAATGAGGGAGCCAAAACAAGCGTACGCAAGTCAAGAGGAGAATTGGCAAAGGGGCAAAAAACTCCCAGATCAAATGGCGTGCTACGAGACATTAGCAACATTCTCAAAACCAAAGATATCAAGGTAATGAAAGCACCACCGTCTGTGTCACTTCTTTTTCTAACCCACTGTTTCTCAGTTACCCAACGGAAGCTTTCCTACCCGAATCAGCTACAATGTCAACATCGTCACCATACAACAAAATAACCTGGATTTGATTAAATCACAGTCTCCAAACATTTAATGGTTATCGATGAGGGGAAACTCTAGAACTTACGGTTTCTGTTGCGCCAGCAGGATCAATCGGATTGATCAGAGAAAACCCTAGTTAACTTATAGAGACGGCTACAGTTCGGAAAATAAAGGAAGGAATCGAAGCCATCAAAACCGAGAACGTAGCTTTTCCATCATTCCGGCGAAAATACAAGAATCCTCTCGCGCTTCGAATTTAAAATTTATATATATATAGATATATATACTCCTCGTAGTTCTCTTTTCCCTTCTTTTTGTGGGGACACTTGTAAGTAGTGACCTGGAGAAGCAACCATGCGAATCCAATTCTTCGAGGTCCACGTCGACAAAGAGGATGGCGGGTAGCTGATATGAATGAGGGTAAGCATCTTGTGGGACCCTGTTTCTTCAATGACGGTCTCTGAGGACTGGACAGCGCATTAGACGCAGGCAGGACACGGGTAATCGATCAAACTGCCTTGCCCTGGGCGTCGGCAAGAAAGCGTGTCGTTTTGAAGGGAACGACGAGAAGCTGGTCTCTTCCACAAATTCGAGAACTTTCTTTTTCTGTACTTCTGGAATTCTGGACTCCAAACTCAGATTAATCATTATTATTGGTAATTTCCGTAATGCCTTTGAATAACCAAAGAACTGATAATTTATTTTGATCGTTTTGGGCAATTGAGCCTGAACCGATATTATATATCAATATCAGTCTATACAAGTATTTTTAATGCAGTATTTTCACGTTTAATTATATCATCATTGATCATTTAAGTGTTTATTTAGATTAATAGTGGAAGCTAATATTCTAACATAATGATCTACATAATAAATATGTTATATTATTTTTATCTAAACTTACATAAACATATTTTTATTGAATCGTCCCAGAGAGGCCCTAAGGGTGTGTTTGGTTTGAAGGGAAGGGAAGGGTAAGGAATGACAGGGAAGAGGATTTACCTTGTTTAGTTTGGTTAAAGGGGAGGTGAGGAAGGGTATTTTAATGATCCCTTATTTAGTTTAAGAGGGGAGGGGAGAGAAGAAATGGTAGTAATTTACTATTTTACCATTACATATTATTTATATATTATATAAATTAATTTATACATTAACATTAATTAATTCATTAATATTTTTATTTACCCTATGATATTATATTTTGAAAAAATAATAATATTTTTTTATTTAGAATAATATATTTTATTTTTAATTAATTTGTATAATATATGTTTTGATTATAATTTTATGATTTTTATTTTTTATTAATTTGAGAATAATATATTTTATTTATTATTTATTTTGTTAAAATATATTTTTATTATAATAACGTATTTTTTTATAAATTAGTTTTATAAAAAATATATTTTATAATTTATATTTTGTTTTTATAATTAATTTTTAATTAAAATTATATAATTAAGATTTTTAATTAATTTATAATAATATATTTTTATTATGATATTTTTTTATTTTATTAAAGCATATTTTAGATTATAATAATATTTTTCTTCAATAGCATTAATGGAATAAGAGAAAAATTGAAAGGGTAAATTTGTCAAAAAATTTAGCTCCCTTCCAAAAAACTCCAATTTGAAGGGGAGTCAAAATGACGTTTAGAAGGGGAGGGGAGGGTAAATTTAAACTTCCCTCCCCTCCAAAATTTTGAACCAAATGAAAGGAGGGGATCACTTTCCCTTCCCTTCCTTCCCCTCCCCTCCAACCAAACACACTCTAACTAACATTGGAAGAGGCTTTTTTGTTTTAATGAAATTTCAAGGTCAAGAGTTAAAACACGTTTTTGTACCATAGGTAACACTAAATAATCCATAGAGTAAGAGTTAATCCCTTATGAGGTAAGTGGTGAATGTTTAAATTGTCACTAAAAAATGTATTTATATTTAGTGTTTGATAATTAATACTTCGAATATTATTATATCTAATACACTATCACTCAAATTAAATGAAGGGTCATTGAGTAATTTGCCATGAAAAGTATGTTTTGATAAATCGTATAATCTGCTTTTTAAATATGATTTAAAATATTTAAGATAAATAGGTAAAATGAATTTTATATCAAATAAATATGGTTCAAAAACTGCAGTGGGAACAGATCCAATATTAGATAAGAGTCTTGGGACTGGAGTGCAGTGCACTGTAAATGACCTTGGTTGTCATTTTCCCTTTTTTCCTAAAAGTTTTTTTTTTGGCTAAGCTTAAGCACCAAATTGTTTACTGGGAGGGGAAAAATCTCGGGACATCTGGCATGACAACTTTTTTCAGTCATGTGGGCCAAGACTAGTGAGACATGGAATACTTGTTGTTATAAGTAATGTGTGAATATGTCAAATGAAGAATGGCATATTACTTGAAACTGGGGGGGTTTAAATGAATGTATAATAAAATGTAATATTGTGCTAATGAATGAGTCAAGAGGAATAAAAGGTTCCTACACGACAAAATATCATTGGAGATAAATCCAATAATCTACCCCTTATACTATGCATATGAGTTAAATATGGATTGGGTATTCTATAAAGAGCATTTTATGAAAAAAAATAATAAGTAAACAACTTTACTGGCCATTCTTTTATATAAATGCTTTTAGAAGTTTTTACATTGGTGAATGTTATAATGGGATAACTAAAGCAATTTGAAACGGACATTTAATAGCTTTTAACATGTTTTATTTTGTTTGGATATATGCATGTACATTGCGCCAACTTAGTATGCAGTTAATATGTTTTTGAATGGTTTTTCTTCAAATGTTTTCAATACAAAGTGGAAAACCGATTGCCTCCATGATATTAAATGAATTTAAGTCAATTAACTTGCTAGTCGTGGGGTTTTTAAATTACGCAATGTCTATGAAATCCGTAGCCTATATGAAGGCTTCAAATGAGAGGTTCAAGATACATTATTCTTAAGCTTTTGAGCATTATGCTTCCCTCATCTGGTTCTTTATCTTGCTGAGTTATATTATCTTCCATTATGTATTCTTTCAATAAGAATTTATTTAATCTTAAAGAATACCGCACCTTACTTTACAGGTAATTGCAAAATAGTTTCTAAGGATAATATCATCTAACATGACTCAAATTAATTTTTTATTTACGGGTATTGTTATGGAGTACAACATTAAGGGAAGCGAAGCATCTACTAATTTATTTGACAATCTATGTGCTACCTCCCAACAGTTATAGGATAGGTGATTGAGCTGCTTTGGAGTTCCCTCCCTACCTTCTCACTTTTATGCCAAATTGGATAGACTTTGACTGTGGCGCTATGATTTCCTGCTATGAGTTGAGTCTATACGTTTTAACAGTCATTTGCCCCGTGATACAAGAGTTAATTATTTTTTTGAAAGAAAAACAAAGTTAAATAATATTTTTCTCTAAACTAATTAATTTGATTTATAAATTGATATATAATTTAATGATATATATTAATAAATAATTTTTAAGTACTGTATGCAACATATCTATGGGTATGTTTGGGAACAGCTTTTAAAAACTGACTTCACACAATCTGAAGTAAGTATGTAAGAGAGTTTTATCTTGATATGTATAAAAATACTTTTCAGAAGTGGTTGTTAAACATAAATATAGTATATCCATCTTCAAAAATAGACAAATACGAGGGGATTTTGGTAACAAATTTGCTTTTAAAGGAAATTGTGCATTTCCTACTGATGGTGGTGGGAGGATAAATCCCATCCCTTTAGTTACTGGCCTTTTCGGTAAAAGCCTTATCTGTCTTAATGCTATTAAAATGTATTAATGTAAATTGAGATAAAACTCTTATGAATTACTCACATTGTGTACCATAAAACTAGTTTTAAAGGTAGTTTATATAACTAATGAAAACAGACTCAAAATTGGTTCGCCTATTCAAACAAGTTTGGAAAAACTTTACAAAGACTCTGTTTTCCATAGTGTTATAAAAACATTTTATGTAAATTGAAATAAAATTTACTTCACATAATATCCCGTATACAGTGAATCAAATTAGAAGAAGTAATTTATACCATTGATTTAAGCATGCCTATTAGTTCTAGAATTTCTATTCTCCATCCCTACTTTCCAAACTCCAAACTTCAAATTCAGCATACCAAACGGGGCCTCAATTTTTAGGAGAGAAATTTGGTCTCATCCGACGGCCCAAATGGCTGATATTCATTCACTCATCCTGCTCTCCGTTCCATGCACTGATATGTTTGGCGGCGTTGACTTAATGACATGCACGTGCCCAGCTACCTTCCCCCCCCCCCCCAAAAAAAAACCCACAAAAAGAAAGAAAGAAAGAAATCTATATGCCCTTTGAATATTACTTCACTTAGAGATAATAAAGTTTCTAGATGCTCATGTTTCTTGCATATTAACTTCAACCCCATTTGTCTTAACGTTAGTAAAGCATGTTTACATGGTTTGAGATAAAATTTCTCTCATAGATCATAAATCACATTGAAAAAGTATTTTTTACTGCAAATCTAAACAGGTATTTGAATGTTGCTCTAAGAAAAAGTTTTCCAATGTTCTGCAGGATCAACTGTGTATGATTATGAAATTTTAGGACTTAATTAACATAGATTAAATTTTATGGATCAGATCTATAATTGAAATAAACTGGGGGAACTACTGCAAGACCCCAGTGAAAAGTTTAATCATTTAAAAATCTAATAACAATCAGATATTATATAATGATAAATTATAATGTAAAAAATGACAATGGACTTATAGTCTTCGCAGCTATATGTAGATCATCTCCAGAGGTTTAAGTCACATACGGATAGATAGTGAAGCAATGAACAGAACTGTTAATGAAGGAATTGCCTGCACAAATATAACAAACAACCGATTTGTTGTGAAGTTTTGGAAAGATAAAAAAAATCATTTACATGTGACAGAATTTAAGGAAATAATGGATAATCTAGAAAAACAAAAACTTGTTTTGTTTTTTTTTTTTTTTTGCTTGAGTATATCATGCAATTAATTATTTTTGAAGAAAAGGACATGAATGATTTGGTGGTGATGGCAATACTGAAGTGCAGATACCGACGCAGGCTTACAGTGTCGTTTGGCTCAATAAACTAAGTGGGGACTATGACTAGCCCACTGCTAGGAGCTTACAGTCATCCTTGTCCGTCTTCAATAAATTAAGATCCACAATTTTAGATATTCATTTATATCCTCAATATAAAATTTACCTTAATTATAAAAATTCGACTATAACACGAATCTTACCTTAGGAACATGAAAAAAATATTGCTCTCACATGATTTTCTAACATCTAGTCCACTATTACTCTAAGCTGCTGTTATGAAAACACCACACAGCCTAATCTTATCATCTCAAATATTTTCCTCATGTGATTTTTTAATTAAAATAACTTTATTATGTATTATCTTTAAATCTTTCCCTTCTTGCATGACTTAAAGATCTTCATACCTACATGTTTAAACCATTTTAAATAAATTTCTGTCTTTTTTCTGTATAAAACCACAACATATACTCGCTTTCATATAGCTTTTGGAGTGGCGGATTTTAAAGGGAGAATACTTCTAACATGTAGATGTATAATTTTAAAATGAACTACAAAATAATTCTAATGTAATTGCAGATTTTTAATAATATTAAACTACTCATCTGATCATAAATATAAAACAATATAATTTACATTACAAATAAAATTTCACATCTGGTATTAATAATTGAGCTTGACAGAACTTTAAATGTTTTTTTTTATACTAAATATTTCGTGGTGTGCTTTGCTGACACAACTACCCATCTCCTCCCCTCATCTCCTCCCATCTACATCTACTCTTGACCGCTCAACATGCTCACGTGAAATTTAACACGCTAGTGTTATTAATGCAACATATTAAACAATAAAAAATATAATAAATTAATTAAACCAGGGAAGATTAATTATTTGATCATTCAACTTTTAACTCAATCCTAATTTAATCATTTAAATTTGATTCGTGCTAAACTCAGTTCCTAAAGTTTAATCCATTTTATAATTACATCCTTGCACTTGGTTAACCAAACAAAACTATGGAACGGTGTTAACGGCCCCTCTTCATTTATCCTTCATCGGTTTTTTTTTTTATTTTATGGGGGAAATTATTCTTATAACTTGAACCCCTTCTTCAAAGTCTTATCACCAAGCATATAGCTCCGTGGTCACTCCCCCATCCTCGTTCACTTCTTCTATTTTATGCCATAAATCACGTTGAAAATATAATTTTTACTGCTGATTCAAACAAATCAATTAGCTCTGCTGGATTTTACTGTGGTTACAACTTGACGTTCAAGATGCTTCAATCTTTTTGACACACATATGTGATGCCGTGGAAGCAACATCAAACTTTATTAATATTGATTGATGGGTGAGGATATGTAATTATGAAATAGATCAAATTGATTTAGATAATGGGTTATGATGAGTTAAGTTTGATACATCGAGTCATGATTCATTTAAAAGTTAAAGGGTCGAATGATTAACTTTTTTTATCGAACTACTAATTTTTTTTTTTTTATAAAATGTCAAAATTCATTAAGAAGTAAAACCACTATACGTATTAAGGAAGAGATGGGCCTGGAAACGGAACAAAAGGATGATTGTTTTAATAAAGTATCTTGGTGTTGCAATAAAAAGATACTTTATAAAATAATTTGTCTAATTCTTTTATTATTGTATTGTCTCGGTGACTATTTAATATTTTAAATATATTTGTTTATTATTTAAACAATGTCATGAAGTACTCAATAAGGCAAGAAGTACAATGCTTCTATGAAAGTAAATGTTGCGCTTTCAAAGATAACATGTGTATAAAGTGCAGTAACTGAAATGAGGATTCTGAGATAAGGTTACTGTTACGTAAGAATATGTAATATTTGTAATGCCATATTAATAGAGTAGATATTTAGGAGAAATATTCTGGTTGACAGTAAAATATTTAGTTATTAACAGAGTAAGATGACAATAGTAAGAACGATTTTATAATACACTACATTTTAGCTATTTAAATTGACATATAGAATATGTGGAGTACAGATTAGGGTTAGAAAAGGAGAATTATTGTACGACATCATATAAATAATCTAATTATTAAATTAAAAATCGTATAATAAATGAGTAGCATATGCACTTATATAGGCGTAATGCATTTAATGGATTGTGTGTTAGGGAAAATGAGGAACCAACCATTCAACGTATTTAATTAAAGCTTGGACAGTAAATCAAGCAAACCAACCTAACTCATCACAAAACGGTCGGTACTCACGTTTCAACCACCACCCCCTCGTGGATGCACACTAGCCTTCTGGTCACACTCACCAAAAGTAACCTCTATTTATGGTCAAATCCCACCTTTTTATCCTCCCCCTTGAAAGAAATTATTATCTTGATTCTTGATCCTTCTTCCATTTTTAAAATAAATATAATTTCCCCCAAAACAAAAAATCGCATCACTTTCAATTTATGACATTACCTTGAAGGCAACAAAACTAAATTAAAATAAAAATACACACGCTTGAGCAATTTCAATAATCACTCCCATCACCACTTTCTAATATATAGATTAAAAATTAGTTAAGATTGTTGCTTGTTAAAAATTTTTGTTGGTTCATTATAATACTGATCTTCTTAATTAAGTGCCTTGCATTAAAATTATACTTGACGAAACTTTCTTAATATCAATTTAAAAAAAAATTATAAATTCAGGTGATAAAATCTCTGAAAGAAAATTTATCTTTTTTTTTTTTTAAAAAAAATCATATACGGTTAACTTACAAATCTAAATCCGGACCCACAAAGGCCGCTCCCAGTTCCCATCGCCCTCTGTTCAGTTTCAGATCTCTCTATATATACACACATTACACAACACCGGTTTGAAGAAGAGAGAAGCGCAGTCACGAAACTGAGCGACGCAACCATGTCTACTTTGCTTCTTGGCTTGGCCACTCTAATGGTGGCCATCCTGGTTTACAGGCTTTTCAAGCTCGCCACTCGTCCTTCACATCCTCTGCCGCCGGGTCCACGGCCCTGGCCGATCATCGGAAACTTGCCTCACCTAGGTCCCGTGCCGCATCACGCGCTGGCGGACCTGGCTCGGACCTATGGCCCTCTCATGCATCTCCGGCTAGGGTTCGTGGATGTCGTCGTGGCTGCGTCGGCCTCTGTCGCGGCGCAATTCTTAAAGGTTCATGACGCTAACTTCTCCAGTCGGCCTCCCAACGCCGGAGCCAAATACATCGCTTATAACTATCAAGACCTCGTGTTTGCTCCCTACGGTCCACGGTGGCGAATGCTCCGGAAAATTAGCTCCGTTCATCTGTTCTCCGGCAAGGCGTTGGATGATTTCAGACACCTCCGACAGGTTAAGTCACACTCTTTCTTTCAGAAACGCCTAAATTATTTTCGTGTTTGAAAAGTAGCGCGATCAATCTCAATTTTGCGCCATTTTTTCCATCGCGCGTTCTTCGTTAACTAGTCAGCCAGTCTTTTTCCGTCTTTAGAAGGGACAAGACTGAGTTTAACTTGAACTGCTCAGCGTTCTGTACTACTACTTCCGCTGCAACCTAATTGGAAGTCTGTACTTCTGTTGCTACTAAAATGACACTATTATTAAATTTGTGTACTAGGGTAATAATTTGAGGTTTTTTTTTTAAATAATGATGCAACTTTTTGGGTAGTCCATTTATAATATTTTGTTTATTACTACTACACGTGAAAGTCTTGTATCTAGAAGTTCACGACTTCATATATATATATATGATTGTGTCCCCGTAATTAATAGCTTAATTGTTATAAAAATAATACATAGCTTAATTATTTTTAATGATAACGATTAGGAACTAAATGAATCCATGCATGGGTGTGCAGGAAGAGATAGCAAGATTGACGCGCAATCTAGCGAGTGCTGGCTCGAACGCGGTGAACTTGGCTCAATTGCTTAACGTGTGCACCACAAATGCATTGAGCAGAGTGATGATAGGGCGGCGCGTGTTCAACGACGGCAGCGGTGGGTGCGATCCCAGGGCAGATGAGTTTAAAAGTATGGTGGTGGAGGTGATGGTACTGGCCGGAGTTTTCAACATCGGCGACTTTATTCCGGCCTTGGAGTTTCTTGACCTGCAAGGAGTGCAGGCTAAGATGAAGAAACTGCACAAGAGGTTCGATGAATTTCTGACGAGCATCATTGAAGAGCACAAGGTGTGTAAGAGCGAGAAGCACAATGACATGTTGAGTACCCTATTGTCCCTCAAAGACGTTCCAGATGATGAAGGAACCAGACTCACCGATACCGAGATCAAGGCTCTTCTTTTGGTACCTACCCTTCTCTCCTTAATTGCCAATATTTAAATTGAGGCATCTCACACGAAACTTGATTTCGCATGGATAATACAATTTTTACCTATTTTAATTTCAATCATTCAAAAAACAAAATGATTTTAATTTTTATTTTATCATAATAATCAATATTTTAAATAAAATGAAATTTAATGGGTTAAAAGTGTTGATTTTAAATTTAAAAGATGAAAATCAAGACGATGACACATTTAAAAAATAAAAAATTGTATTAAACTTGTTAATAAACTTGATTTAAAACTAACATATAAATCATTCTAACTAAATATGGATGATAAGAGATCAACGTGTTCCTCCTTGAAACTAGAATCCCCTGGGAAGAGAACAAAGAAACATTAATTAATGACGTTGGTTCCATTGTTGCAGAACCTGTTTACAGCCGGGACTGACACATCATCAAGTACAACGGAGTGGGCCATAGCTGAACTAATTCGTCATCCAAGAATGCTGGCCCAAGTCCAACGAGAGCTGGATTCTGTGGTGGGCCGAGATCGACTGGTGACGGAATTAGACCTGCCCAACCTCCCATACTTGCAGGCCGTGGTGAAGGAAACCTTCCGTCTCCACCCATCAACGCCTCTTTCTCTTCCACGAATAGCAGACAAGAGCTGTGAGATATTCGGTCATCACATCCCCAAAGGAGCCACTTTACTGGTCAATGTGTGGGCCATAGGTCGCGACCCAAAGGAATGGTCTAACCCATTGGAGTTCAGGCCTGACAGGTTCCTGCCAGGTGGCGAGAAAGCTGACGTGGATGTTAGGGGCAATGACTTTGAGGTGATACCGTTTGGTGCTGGACGTAGAATTTGTGCTGGGATGAGCCTTGGCCTTCGCATGGTTCAACTGCTAACCGCCACACTGGTGCACGCCTTCGATTGGGACCTGCCAGATGGGCTTCACCCTGAGAAGCTTAATATGGATGAAGCCTATGGGCTGACCCTCCAACGGGCAGCCCCACTGACTGTGCACCCTAGGCCCAGGCTTTCACCACAAGCCTACTAATCATGATGAACACCTCAACCTTTTAGGTTGCGAGGATTCAAACGGAGGGAAGAGCATCGCCTCCTTCAGGCTTTTTACAGTGGATTGTGAATACGCTTTATCCTAGTGTGTTTGGTGGCAGAGTGATCGATCGTGTGGATCGAATTTACTTTGGACGGTTATGAAAAAGAAAACATGAGACAACTGAAATATCTGCATCAAACTGGAACTAAATTATCTATATGAAATTGTTATCTACACTTAATTTCCGATTATTTTCACAGTAAAATTGTACTTTTCGAGTCCTCAATATCCTGGATGATTCTCCGGTGAATTATGTCTCATTTTTCAGACCAGAATTCCCTCATCATAAAATGATACGGACAAGTAATTTTGGAATTTTCTGTAATCCAATTGGGAATCTAACTGTTGGATACATTAATGGCCAAGTGGATGTCATGTTTTTCCGACATAATTTTCATTTTATTCCTTTTATACTTTTTCATTTCATCAGATTATTTTATTCTATTTTATGCTTTTGTCAAAATCTCCATCTACTGATTTCAAAAAGGCAGATAAGGCAACAAAAAAAAAATTATTTTCATAAATCCTAACCTCTAAACCTCCACCCCCTCTAAAAAATTTAAACACAGAAAAAAACACCCCCAAAAAAGAAAAGAACATCTTATCCGCCGTAATATTCACCGATGGCTGTTCCATTACTTGAATCCTGCTCCTATTGTTGACCGTCAAGAAGTTCTTCGATCGAGTGTTCTTGTTCAAAATCAATGTAACAATCTGAGACTAAAATCAGTTTCATACCCTGTAAATAAAAAAAGTCAGAAAAATACACAGGCAGTCCTTTTATGCCAGTCCAAGTTTGAGAACTGCTAGAAGTTCAACCAAGTGAAACAGATCACAAGTAATCAACAAACGCACAGATGTTGAACAGTAGTCTGGGACCTCATCCCTTCTATCCATATAAAATATAAAATTTACAGGAAAGTTGTGCTATTTATAATTTAGCAGCATTCAATTTAAAAAATTGAAAAAAGAGAAACCATGAAATTGGTCAAGGCAAAGTCCACCCATAACTAGGGATTCCTTTCGGACTAAAACAAAAAAGGGGAACTACTACAAGGTCTTGAGACAAAAAAATCCATTACTCAAATGTCTAATAACAATTGAAGAGTATGTAATAATAAATTTCAATACAACAAATGATAATATGTTTATATTTATCACTCATCATAGGAATTTTTGGTAGTTAAATTCCTTTCTTAGAACTTCATAGTAGTTCCTCCAAACAAAAACCTCAGATCTACGTTATAATGATGTTGGATGAGCTTAAAATCATCATAATTTAATTTGAAATTGCTTAAAAATAAAAATAAAATAAGCCAAATTGAAAGGGATTGAGTACCACATTTGGGAGGGAGAAACTGTTTTTACCTTGGTAGTAGCTGGAGTTTGCGGTAACTCCATGGAGGTGACCAGGTGATCGGAAAAAGAAACCCTTTTCAAAGCATAAAGCTCAGACGTAGAGGTGTTCCCAAGAATCAACCACCATTGTTCATCTTTTATCTGTATTAAAAAAGAATTATTAATTACAGTTTGAGACTTCTAATAACGGAAAATGTAAGAACTTCACCTTAGGGAACCGAGGCACAAACGCTCTAGAAGAGTGTCGTCTAGAATTCGTCTTCTCTAGTCTGATGTTCAAGACCGGGGAACTTCCACTGTCAGTGTCCTTCCTCTGAAGCCTTACTTTCATTTTGACACGAGGGAAGTGCTGCAGATCCTGGGTTCAGCAAAAAGAAAGTAACTAACAGATAGCGACTTACAAAGGTGAAATGCGAGTCTAATTTGACAAGGACCATAGATATGCAGGACAGGAGCTACATGTAAGCCATCAACCACTTCCCTTCCATCTCGTAATGTTGGATCATAATAAAACATATTAGTTACCATAAAAAGTTCTTTTGATAAGGGCAACTATCACATATACGCATTAACAACACATCAATGATCAGATTTTAAATTTAACATTAGAAAATATTCCAATTTTAGTATTTAAGATAATTAGAGGAGGGGAAAAATTAGTGCATAGATTGTATCATGGTACCAACGCTGAAATATGTAAAAATCTAAATTAGCCAGGAAATTTTAGGTGTCACAATGTAACTAATGTGCATAAATGTTGGACATGACGTGGGTATTGCCTTTTCCCCAAGAGGCCATGCTTCATAGGCAAGAGCTGACCACTCAATAAGGCTGCCCATAAGTCAAGACAGCCTACAAAACTTGCAGAAACCGACAACAGCTGACTGGTGTCAAGTAACAAATACAAATTGACAGGCTTTTCTTTACAAATGAATTGCTTCTTCAAGCAAAAGAAGTAATGATTAAATTCTCCATTACGCATGAACCTTGTGGTTTTTAATATTTTACCAAATGCAAAAGACAATTGTGCTCTGCATTTTCCATCACTCTGCTAGTGAGGGTTACATTAGCACATATCACAGTATGAAACTACTACGGAAAGAATAAAAAAAAAAAAATTCTACTACGAAAAAGGAGGGAAAGCTATCAACACTTTACCTGATATAATTTTGAAGCCGGGAAATTTCCAGTTACAGTCTGCAATGCGGCCTTAGGAATATTGAGTAGTTGCTGTACAGTAGAAATTCCATTTCTGCTTAGTGAGCTTATCAGATCAGCATTCATGCATGGCAACATCCACAAGGCAGTGTCCTTGTCAAACCACAAACCCTGGAAGGAAATCACGATATGTAAAAGAATAAAGAAGCAAATAATACTCCAGATGGGGAAAATAAACTGTCAAGGGGCCGGAAAGCATCCTTGAATATCATAAGTAGTAATCGAAGCATTATTGTTGTCCAGTCCATAGGCTTCTACATTATGAGCAACAGAGTAAAATTTTGCATTATCCATAGCTAAACTAATTGTAAAAAGGATTCAGAGATACAATGAATATCAGAATATGTTGTGTTCCCTCTGCTTTCTCAAGTTACGATGGGAAATCATCAAAAAGTGGTGTTCTCAATCGAAAAACAGTAAGTAGAAGAAAAAACAATAGATATTGTTGAAGTTAAACAAGAAAATATTTTATTTTGCTTTCATTTGAGTTCAAGTACTAGATTGCATTTTCCTCATCAAATAAGCAAAACACTACGAACAAAATAATAAGATTGTTGGGAACTTCATAAAAAAGTGTTCCTCCAGATTTTGACGAGTTTGCAGGTCATGTGACTTCATGTTTCTGGGGACAGTATAATGATCCATGTAGGTAGACTCTGATATAAATAAATAATCCAGTATAATAGGTCTATGCAGACAAAAAGCAGGGTAGCATTTATTATCAGCTGGGTTCAAAGGGGGAAAAAGCTGCGGAGAGCCGGAGACCCTTCAAAATAATTATAATACCTGCATGACCATTTGCAGAAGATGCATGCAGGTAATTGAGCTTGAAAGCCAACCGCTGTTTGCACATATATCAATCATGGCCTGAATTACACGTATACTCTGATCTAATACTGATTTTAAATCTGTAATATAGTCACTGATTGGTAACTCCAATCTAGAAAAATGAGCCTGTAACCAGAAAGTTTTGTATGATTAAAGATACAAACAAAATTAAAAATGAAAATAAAAGAATTGTGGCATGCTGAATTCCTGCTTACAGCCAAAACTGACCTGAAATAAAAGATTTGCTTTGACATGAGGATCGTCTAAACGATTTTCATCCACTGGATATTTAACTTCCTCAGACAATGCTCCATTGTATTTTTCCTATGGCATAAGGATGGTGTAATATTGTCAACTTTCATAAATGAATATGATTCTGAGAGCATACAAAATCAACAAAATGTAAAAAAGAAAAATAACAACGATCAAAATATAAGAAAGGGCAGTAGCCCACAAGTTTCATTGGTGTTTTACTATAGCAATAATCCATCTTATAATGATGTTCAAAATGCATTGCATCCCCAACAGACCTTAAATTTATATGGCATGAAAAATATAGTCTATGCATGATTTTGCCACTTGCTATATGAAAACAGAGACTTCTCATTAAGAGCCAATTTAGAAAAACCAATACCTCATTATGACGCACAGGAAGTTCATCAAATTCGGAGGCAGCAGACAAAATATGCAGAAACACCTACAGCCAAAAAATAATTCTTTTACTCTTATTTTATTTATTAGGTAAAATATATTTTGCAGCAATTTCAATTAATAATGAAGAGGCATTTAGAATTAGAAAAACACCAAAAAAGACAAGAGGAAGGCGAAATTTTATTGGGACAAAAAACTTACTTCAAGTGATGTATTAGGACCAATGTTTGACCCAAACATAGATACCGTCATGTAGCTGAGATAATACTGAGAAGCTATTGAACCTAGCATCATTGGCTCCACCTCATCTTCATTCATTTTGATGCATCCACTATCTTCCAGATCCTCAAATGTGTTCTGCACCAGGCTGCCAAAAGAGAATGACTGATATAGTCGATATCTCTAATATAAGGTTCAGAAAAATCTAGAATTTATGGCATTACCTAGACAAATACGAACTCAGAGTTTCAGGTTCTGCATTCTCCAATCCGTAGTAGGCAGGATTGACCACCTAATAAAAATTTCAATTAAGTATGTCTGCAGAACAGTAATACTACGATGGCTATATCTACAGTACGAGTTCAATTTCTGATCAACACAAGACATGATGATATGAGGAAATGATTGCCACCAGTTAAAATACTCAGAGGCAATCAACAAAATACTATAAAATTTCAGTGAACAATTGCTTTGCAACAGAACTAGATTAATAGTCAGATTGCTCATATATGATTGTTTGCATAAGCAAATGAAAATAGACAACTTGTGTGCATTCCATGTTATGCGTGTTATATACTTAAAGGAAGCAAGAAGATGACAAGAATGAGCATAGAATGTATCTTTAGCTAAATATGAGAAGGGTTTCAGCCCAAAAATTAACGAGGTCAGACATGGGAAGCATAAATGAAATGCTCAAGTTTAAACATGACTTGAGCCCATGACCCCTAACCACTTTTCTGTATCATCTAGTTATAGTAAAGTCCCCAAAATTACCAGTCTACGGAACAAGTAAGTCCATGTAATATAATGCACTGCATCTTGTTTATGGCAGATTGTTTTAGAAACAATTTCTGCATTAATGTGATCGTGCAACTGCTCCCTCAGACTGCTCTCAACAGGAAAAGGCTCATACAAGAACTGCAAAAGAAGCAAAATTATTCTTGTGCTCAGACGATCCAGGTATGGGCAATTATAATTATCATTATCAAATTGGACCTTTTTATAGAAACTCTTCTTGGGTTCATGAACAAGAATGACTGCTTTCCCATGCTGGTCAAATTGAGGACGTCCAGCACGACCCATCATTTGCAAGATATCAGTTATTGGAAAATCAACATACCTCTTTGTTTTTCCATCGTAGTATTCAGTCCCCTGCAAAAGAAACAGTGTTGTTAAAAGGTGAAATAAATTCAGAGAGAAGACAGTGATACATGGTCCTACATTACACATATCATACTCTAGAGTAACATATAATGAAATTGATTTTAACAATGACCCTACTAACAAGAGGCACAGATCAGATTAAGTCAGACATAACTCTTCTAATATCAGCTTTAGATCAATTTCAAACTGATTCTCATCAATCAAAATTCAGCCATCCTGACAGTTAACGTAATTATGTAAACCTCAGTCCTTAAAATTCAGGATTCTAAGAGCTACACATAAAGAAAACATAAAAAAGGGATAAAAAAATGCTAGTGCAAACAATCACCTTGATAATCACTAGATGAGCGGGAAGATTCACACCCCAAGCCAAGGTGCTCGTACAAACCAATACCTACATTGATATCATAAATGCCTAATCAGTCAAGTGAGAGCCAGAAGATAGTCTTGACGGTGCCAATTTTAAAGTTACAAATGTATGCCTGAATCTTGTTGTTAGCAAATAGCTCCTCAACCATTGATCTGTCTTTTTCATTAAGACCTGCGTGATGTAAACCAATGCCAAATTGTAAAGTATGCCTCAGGTTCTGATCAGAAACTTGAGATAGAACCATTTGCAGTGATTCTTCAGGCATATTGAGGAACTGTCTTGGAAGTTCATCTGAAGCAGCATACTACACACACACAAGGAAAAATAAATAGAAGTTCAAATGTTTTTTTTTTCCCAACATGAGATCAAATATTCACCTGAATTAAGTCCAATGCAGTAAGTCTTGTCTGTCGTCGTGATGAGACAAATATCAGAACTGGTTTTGTTGGTGAATGTGTGCATATTGCGGCATAAGCTGGTTTGTTCATACTGTTCATTCTTGGGCAGTAATACTTTCCAGGGTATCCCTGTAAGAGGAAGGACAAGTTTTAATGACATACAGGCAACATTATCTTCCATGTCCAATAAAAAACAATCATGAACAAATTAAGATTAAATTCACTAAACCATCTATAAGGTAATTAAATACAACCTCAAAAATTAAAGTTTTTGTGGATATCACACCTTGTGACTTAACTGAAAAGTCTACGTCAAATATCTTGTCTCTTTCTTAATATTGCGTGTTTCTGTCACTACTAGCTAGTAGTAAGGATTATTATTCTGTTCCTGGTAGTAAGGATTATTGTTCTGTTTTCAAGATCTTAGTAGAATTGTATTTCTCCTATGATCTCAGGTAAGTGAGGCAGGCTTGTTGCCTTAGACATGACTTTCTGGCATAGCCATGAGCTAATAACATTGATGAGCTGGGAATAAAATTTGTCACAGCTAAATTCAATTTTCATAATCACTAAGCAATCACAAGCAACGAGTGCAATTAAAACGGTTATGTACCCTTCAGTCCTTCATATATGCTAAAGTTTCCTATAGCAAAACAATTTACATTCTGATGGAACCCACGCTGATAATACTGTTAAAAAGATGTAATGCTGACAGAGTGTAGGTTTAACCAGAGAAACTACAAAGAAATAAAGAAGAATGACAGAAAACTCAACACACACACACACACACACACACACACACTCACTGGTTCCCTAGTTTTTGAGAGGCTAGAGTCTCTCCTCACAAATGGTATCTGCTTAACACCCCACACTAAACCCTCCCGCCCATATATATACAGCACACAGCCCCCCCCCTCGCCCTTCGTCTCTGACAGCACACACTCCCATGACCTAGCTTTGGCCAAATTGATAAGATCCCATTAGCAACAGGTCCATCAAATTCGCTTTCGCAAGTTGCAAGTTCTTTTTTGTTGTATTGTATAGAGTTGATTCTAGTTCTGTAAAGCAAGTGAAGGATTCTGAGCGCTCTTTATTGGTATTTGGGCACAACATCAGTCAGAGCACACCCCTCATTTTCATTACTCCCTTCCTCACCATTTCATTTGACCAACACAACTGCAACCAAGCACTATACTATAAAATAGGCATGCAGAGGCACAAGCTACAGAGAACCGGGATGACATACCTGAATATGAACTTCCAGAGGTACAGGCCTCACGCTTGGCTTGAAATTGAAAAGTCCAATATCCTCAACCCCCAACCAATCAGCCAAATCACTATATGTTACCAAAAAAACGAAAATTACTACTTTATCCAAAATTTCCTGACAGATACTTTCTAAGAGTGAGGATTAATTCGTCCAGACAATCCAAATTAATCCCACGAATACCATTTTGCAGAAGTACCATGGAAAGTTTGAATTGACAACATCAGTCCATCAACACATAACAAATAAAATACAATATAATTTTATTCACCAAATAAGTGCAATGAATCCATACATGCATGGACATAAATGGAGTTTAGGACTCAGGAAACAGGCAAGTGCATAAGAGTAGGACTTCTCTCATGAAATGCATTCTGAGGAAACATACCCAGCATTAGCTAGAGCAGTAGAAAGACCAATAAACCGAACCGCACGCTCTGTTTGAGATGATATGTATCTCATCCGAGAAACAATGACCTATAAACAGAAAATTTCTCCGTTGAACAATGAGAATGCATCTATAAAACAAGCCAAGAAAGCTAACATACACACAATTGAATTTGTCATAACATTGGGTTAATGCACATGGAATGGTTTGTGCTTAGTCCACGCTTAAAGCCCAAAAGGCTTGTGTTAAAGGAAATGTTAAAGGGTTGTGATAGAATTATTCATTGGCCTTTACCTAGTAACTTAAGATTTTGAGTTTCAGTGGTCTTGAGAAATATTGAAGCATGTGGTTTTACCAAGAAGTTTAAAATATAACAGAGGCTAGAGGGACATTGATATGTCACTTGTTCATAAACATATACCTCCAGGATGGGCCCTCGATCAGCTCCCAGTAAGTGAATTTCATCCAATATCATAAGTCCAACCTATTGATCAGTGCCAGCAAAATGCAAATATGAAATGGATAGCATTAACAACAAAATACTATTTAATATGTAATACTATTTTCAGATCAACACAGCTGCTCAAGGTGTCTATAAGAACGAACCTTTGTAACATAGCTTCGACTATGCCAATTACGACTAATACCATCCCACTTTTCAGGAGTAGATATTATAATATTTGCTGACAAAAGGGCCATCAAATCCGGTGTATAGTCTCCAGTCATTTCAACCTGATAGAAACATAGCATCAGTATTATCAAATACCATATGTTTATGTATATCATTTATTGAAAATCAGTCAAAGCAGATTAATACCATCTTTTTCCCTAGCTGAGATACAAGACGTTTTTGCCAATCATTTATTCTTTCTCTAACAATAGCCTTCAAAGGTGCTATATAAATAACCTGCATTTTTTGACAGCAGTGAACTCACTCACTTCATGTGATAATGCGTAAAGAAGTGGCATCCCAAAATGTTATTTCCATCAGCAATCGTACACCACAGTAAAATTAAACACGATTTAAACAAAATGTTTCACCACCCAAGACACATAAACACTAAAGGTTTAAAAAATATATCATCAGTAATCAACAGAGCATAGGGTGACAAGAGAAGGCCCTCCTTTTTTATTTGCTTACATGTAATCAAAAACTTGAAAAGGGTGATAATACTAACTACACAAGAGGATATCAGTAGCTAAAAGCATAAAGCAGATGGCATCTGATCATAGCTAAGATGATAGCAGAATAAAAAAAATGGATCATTTTTTTTATTCCTTTTGCATTACAACGTTTTCTTTTCCTGGAATCTATAAAAAAAATGAACTGCATAGATTCTTGTTTTTTTTTTTTGGTAAAGAAAACATCAATATATATTATTTAATATTTTTTCCCTGCAATTTCATTACTCTGACTATATGCTATCAAGATGGCATAACAAATTTATTTACAAACCTTCATATCAGGCTGAGAATTGAAGAGACGCAGCATAGCAAGCTCTGCAGATATAGTTTTTCCACTTCCAGTCGGAGCTCCTAAGAGAACATTATTGTCCGTGTGATACAAGGCATGGAATGTCTGCCAAGTCCAGTAAGGCATAAAAAGACAGTCTCCATGTGTTAATATATCTAGAATCCATTATGCATAATCTAATAAACCATGTAGTAAAGCAATTCAATCAAACCTGTGTTTGTATAGGATTAAAATGCGAAAATTTATATAAAGCCTCATAAGCACTGTTTTGAAGAGAAGTCACTGGAAGAGGTTTTAAATCAAGGAGTTCTGTATGAGCAGTACGAGCCTGAAAGACAGCACAGCCTTATTATAAGACAAATGTTCTGCCAGGAGCCAATTGTCATAAAACTGTGCTAGATACAAGAGATAAATAAGCACCAACTACCTCAGGTAGTGTTAGATTATGAAAAGATACAGTGTAGAATGCCTCTGCACCCAACCAAGAATCAGAAATAGCATGAATGTAGTATTGTGGTGGATGAGGTTCAAATATTGGCACAGTGAAGGAAAGCTTGTGTGGTTCTCCCCTAGCCATTTTCTTTGTCATAGTGAAGAGCTCTGAATGGTAGATGTGATCATTCTCAGAGTCCTGCTTGAAATAGTTGAGCATGCAACCCAGTCAGAGTGAGTACCAAATTATCAACGAGCGAGATATTTAATGACATGAATAGATGTTTCAAGGGAAAGGTGAGCCTATGACCAATAAACATAAACAGAAAAATACAACAAATCTGTGACATCCAATATGCATTTGCTATTTGTACATGGAAATTGTAAATCTTTAAGGTTGTAGGCTAGATAAAAGTGAATACCAGTGGCATATGGCTAAGACTCATGTGCACTCTAAACTAGAGGACTCTGAGCACATCAAAATATTCAACCAATGAAGCATTCCTATTAAAAATACGATACATACAAGTAGACCACAATAAATCAACAAAATATTCAACCAATGAAGCATTCCTATTAAAAATACGATGCATACAAGTAGACCACAACAAATCAATCATAATTTTGATGCAGTTCTTGGTGATTAAGACCTGAAACTAATTTTTATTCGCCTTTTTCCAAATCAAGGGAAGAGATTAACTTTAACCTCGAGATTTTGATAAGGGTTTTGGAGTTAAAGGGCTTTCTTCTGGATAGGAGTAAGACAGAATATATACATTGCAATTTAAATAAGAGACAAGTTGGAAGTGATTTAGAGGTGACATTGGGGGATCAAACCTTCCACAAATGACAAAGTTTAGATGTCTAAGATCAATTAATATAAAAAGATGGTGAAATTGATGGTAATGTTAATTATAGAATTCAAGTTGGATAGTGTAAATGGAGGCAAGCTACTAGAGTTATTTGTGGTTGGAAAGTTCCTTATACAGTAAAAGGAAAGTTTTATCGTCGTGTGATTCATATAACCAACCCCACCTCGTGGGACAAGGGTTTATTGTTGTTGTTATTTTTTTTTTCTTTTTTCAGTTTATCTGTATTTTGCAAATGGAAATGAATTAGGGAAAATGACAATGAAGTCCCATGTAAGGGATTTCACGATTAAACAATCTCACAAAATCGCATAATTATTTTCAAATCCCGTGAAGTTGTTAATGTATTAAGATAGGGTTGTAACTAACAACTCCATCTCAGTGCGTGAAGTTGTTAAAGGGATTTGACAGTAAATATGCAATTTCGTGGAACTGTTTAATCATAAAATCTCTTACATGGGACCTTACCGTAATTCTTCCAATGAATTATTAGCTGTTTGCTCACTGAGCATACATCTTGCAGCAGAATTATTATTGAAAAACTTGAGCATAATGCTTCAAGGGATTCTGAGTTGGGGGGAAACAATTCACTCAAGGACAGCCTAAGAAAAAAAGAGGCATTCTCAAAAGTCAAATCCATCATAGGAACACCTCAAATTTTTTTTGATAAACTTAGTATTCATGTATCCTTGATCTTCCTTTAATGTTTTATTATTCTATCACAAACAATTGAAGGCTGCAGCGTGATCATTGACTCATTTCACATATTGCTATGCATTTCAATTTTTCTGTAATCAAAGAATGGCATTGATGGTATCTCCTCTCCTTTTCTTCTGAAGTATGATATAAAAATTTGACTTAATTCATATCATACTGTCTCCTCTCCTAACAAGGGATTGTGGAAGGCAAGGCTAAAAAGTGGGAGTTTTGAGCAAAAAGCACAGCCAATGTGAAAGAAATAACCCAGCATTTGTTTTAAACAGGATTCACGATAGATATAATATCCAAACCAGATTTAATTTAGAATATCTATTACTTTCAATATACTATAATCCAAAAAAATTGATCAACTGATGGTTAATGTTTGCTTTAGTTTTCCAATATTGATGCCACCTATCCTATGTTCATTGCTTTATGAATAGGCACAATCAGATCCAGCCTTAGATCCTACACCTATAATGTTTTGCTGAATTATCACAACAAACCATGCATCATAGCTGGACAGGTCTTCACAATAATACAGGGATAGATTAACATGACCGATCATCCAAAGAAAATCCAATCAGAAATATTCTCAAGGCATCACCTCTACAAGAATCCACCAACGTACAGCAGCGCCATGAAAACGATCTTTCCAAACAAAATCAGGAGTTATGACCAGATCAATCTGTAAATAACAATTTACCTCTGAAATTGGATACGAGAAAATATTTGGCTGTAAAAGGAAATGCAATCTTGAGTATTCTGAAAAGAAATTTTTTTACCACAGAATTACCTTCAAGACAGTCCTGGTTATTGGACTCACAGTTGCTGCTAACTGAATCGAAGGAAAATATCCAAGATATTGCTTAATCAACTAAAAAAATGAAGAAAAAAGGTTAGCTACTTTTGAACGTCTGTGTTCAACTCCTAAGGAATCTTTGAATGCTATCATACAACAAGGCACATACCCTTCCTCCAGGTACAAATCGAATTAATGCCCCAATATCTTTTTCTTCCATCTCATAAAGGCGATCCAAGTCAGCCCCACGTTCTTCAAGCTTCCGCAATATCTAGACCACCCAGGAGAGATTATCACAAACTTGCATAAAACATAGCTTTAGAAGTTAGGGGGAATAAAATAGTCAGGACAGACTTCTGCAGAGAGGTCCTTGTTGAATTGCCTAAGGGGGTGTTGATGCGGCCAAATTTGACGATCCACAGCTTTGCAATATTCCAACATAAACAAAGTCATGTCACACCATCCTCTCCGCAGACAAATCTCAAATAAAGCCCTCATTATACGAGCCAAACTTGCACTTATGTATGCAGCATCAGATACCAATGAAAAAGCATCTATAGAGCCTCGAGATATGTATAACTGCAAACCACATATCCATAATTATTTACACATGTTTTGATACAAAGACAAGAAAATAGAACCAGTTATGATAAAAAACCTGAATCAGAATAGAAATCTTTCCATGTTTATTGGAAGGACCACCCTTAATGTCTAATGGACATGATGTTCGTGCTAACATCTCCAGCTCATTTTGTTCTTCTTCTCGAACAACAATATTCTCAAATTCAGAAGAATGTGCAACCATGTTTATAACCTAGAGTAGCACAAGGTAAAGTAAGTGTGAAGGGACACATTGGACAATTTACAAAACAATTTTGATTGAGATTTGGATACAGTTTGCAAAAAAAGACTGAACCTAGATGGAAAATGACCAATTGTCAATTGCCACATCTTATCCAATCTTATAGCACAATCATTGCACTATATGTGAACAAGAGAAGGTACTTATCCAATAGATATAATGAGCATGAGCAGAAACCTTTAACAGTAATAAAAATATTTAATTGCCAACAACTAAAAAAAGAAAAAGAAACAGGGCAGAAACCAATAACCTCACTATCGCTCATTTGACGTCTCAACATTTCATTGTACGTTTCAACACTGGAATACTGAATGTAAAAATGACTTGCAATACGACCAAGCTCAGTACAGTAAAAATTCCCACTTTTCTCATCAAACCGCATCATTTTTGCTTTATCGAGTGCACGTGCAGCCTCAATTACAAAAGATCTTTGCTTAGTACTCAGAGAAGGATCTGCCATAACCTAAAGCAAACAAGATCCAGAAAGCACACTTCAGATCATCTATAGAATTATTCAAGAATAACACTTTGAATATATGTATAAGGTAACCAATTAAAAAAAGTTCAAAATGAAAAGTGCGAGGAAACAATAAAAATTCTGTGCATTGAAGAAAATTATCAACTTACAAGTTTGAAGTGATGGTAACTATGTATTATGTTCGGGGTGAAAGATAACAAGTTTATTGATAAGAGAGAACAAAAGACAAATAATACAGAATTGATCCCCCTCAATCAAAAGAGGGGGAAGATCAAACATGGCTTGACTCAAGAATTGTTGGTGGAATGCAGGGAAAAGCAAACTGATTCTCTTTTTAACTAGAATGTTTCCCCAGTCCTGGGGGTAGAAAGAGGCAGGTTGGATATTTAGGAATGGATAAATGACATCTGATTTCTGAAATGCAGGCAAAAGAGCCCTGAAATTCTTGCAGAATCAGATTCTCATAACTTGGTGCACCCAAAAAAACAATCTTCGATAAAAGATTCTTACCCATCTTACTTCTATCATGTTTCAAGTTAAAGTACTCATCTAATTTGTAACTTTAACGCAGCATCTACTCTAGATAATTCAAAATTTACAATCATATGGAAATACTAATTAACTGTGATCTTTGTAGTTGTATTAATCTAGTCAGTCAAAAGTAGGAAAAAATTTCGACCAAAAAATGAATCGCTAAGAAAAATGACCCAAGTGACTAAAAGCCAGAAGGGGTAAGACTAAAGGGAAAGAAATTCTATGCATCTTCCAAGATCAGACAAGACTAACGTCTATAGAAAGAAATTCCCTCACAAAGAAATTGAATGTTAGATACAAGAGGAGATACATTAGGGTGGCACATGACACTATATTAATTACCTCATCCCATTGGATACCATATGCCAAAGGATTCATTCTCATCCTTATGAAAAGATATGTATAGCCAAGCCAAGCACAAGCTTCCTTAACATTGGTCACAGTGCCCAATGCCACCTCTGCATTTAAATTATCTTTCAAGGAGCTAACAAACTGCAGATAATAAGAAGTCATTAAGAAAATGGCGCTTAATTCATTAAGAACATTTTGCAAACTTTTATTTTAGGATAAAAACATCTTGTGCATTATAAACATGTAGCAAGCTAGAGTTGAAAAAAAAATAGTCGAGAAAATGGCTGCCTCACAGTAATCCATAAAGTACCTGGCTTTCTATAGGAAGTTGACTAGTCAATAGGCGGAGATAATATGCTAGCTTGTCATGAGATGTAATTATGATACCTTCACCACTTTTGTCAAACTGAGGTCTCCCAGCCCGACCAAATATCTAGAGTGAAAATGTGGTAGAAATGGCACTTTAGCTATTGATCACGACATTATGAAAACAAGAATACTTCATATGTATTTTATGAGGAAATTCATGGTCCTACCTGCATAACATCAAGCATACCCAAATCCCGCCACCCACCAGCTTTGGGATCATACAATTGGGTTCCCTGGAGAATAACACAGTTCAGATCAAATTTTAACATGAAAATAAATCAAGACCACCAAGAATCTATAGGGATATAATATTAAAACCAAGCTGCTGCTGTAAAATTGTGAAGTAAACCCAGTAGCTATCTACATAATATTTAACTTTACGCACTAAAATAACAATAATAATCTGCTACAACATAATGTGAAAGCATTAGGGTTCGAACTTTCAACATCTACAGCATGATGCAAAACTACATTCATGTATTATGATATAAGATTAAAATAAAATTACACAAACCTTAATGACAACCGTATGAGCAGGTAGATTGACACCCCATGCCAAAGTTGCTGTACAAACAAGTACCTAAAAGCAAAAAAAAAAAGAAGAAAGCAAATGGCATTAAATAAAGACTGCTAGCAAACTCTGAAGCTCTAAGCAGATCTAGTACAGAAGGATAAGCTCTGCCTTCAGAAGTCCATCAGAGAAAAGCCGCTCAGTTAGCCCTCTATCTGTACGTAACATCCCAGCATGATGAATGCCCGTCCCAAATTCAAAAAGTTCAACAAGATCTTTGTTTCTGGATTTAAGAACTTCTTTCTGGAAAAGAATAAAATTGATAACATATAAAAAAAGAGAAAAAACATGAAGAACGAGAAGAATGAAGCAGATTCTTTCAATAACCTTGATAAAATTATATTGTGGGTGTTCATTATTCCTGAAGAGCTCCAGGTCATCATTCTTTCGTGCAAGCTCAACCTATCGAACAGGCATATAAGTGATGGTACTTAGCTTGGAACAGACTACAACTTCTGCTAGCAAATACCATTTAACAATAAAGGGCCACCACAAAACTTAGGCTTGGAACAGATTACTATTCTGCACAAAAAGGTTAAAACTACATAAAGTATCTAAATTCACAAACCAGTTTCTCAGCAGTTTTTGCAGTGTCTTTCCGTGAATGGACAAATACCATTGCCTGATGACCTTGCCTAATAGAATCAACAACCTGGCTCAAACAATAGCACATTACTCACCACAGCAAGATTTAATATTTTTAGAGCTGAAGTGAGGAGGAAAGAGACCTTCTTGTAGCATATCTCATTCAACAATTCAGTACGTGCTGCAAAGTTTTGCTCGCTAATTCCAATATACTGCTGAGCAAGAGGAACTGGGCGGTAGCTAGAGTCAAAGAAAAAAAGTCCTGTTTCGGGATTCACTCTCAGAAATTGTGCAACCTGGTGACAATAGTAATGGGTTATAGATACTTCAGCATTCAGCATGTTTAAATAGAGGTAATGAACACAAGTATATATTACTGGGATCAAACACCTCTAGGTAATTCGGAAGAGTTGCAGAAAGGCCCACAATGCGTATCATCGTCTGAGTTGATTCAACCTGGTTATTTTAAAATCAAATTAGAAGAACATTATCATGAGGTGCAAGTGAATAGTGATCGTAGTTCTATCACCAAGTAACGGGATCATATAACTGCTTGGATTAGTGTATTACGAAAATAACATGAAGGGCATGCATTGTTTCTCAAATATCCAAAACAATTACATACATCAATTAGACATTGGTAAGGCTCATAACATGTTAAAATCAAATGCAGCTATATCCAAAGAAAAAAGGAGAACCTATTAGCTTCCTTTGATTCCTCCTCTCTTATACTCACACAAAACAGCATTGTTAGCTTTAATAATATGCATGAAGTGAATGCTCCTATCTTCATGAATTAAGCTGTCAAGTCAGATGTTAGCCACTTCTTTTGTGTTCAGGCCTTTGCCTTGAAAAGGAAGTCCCACCAACCATGGGATTGGACAGCATTAATGTATTGAGAGCTTTGTTTGTCTTTTCTGTGTTTCTTGACTTTCTTCATTAAGGACACCTTTTGATACTTTTTTTTTGTATTCATTGTTTATTTTCCTGAATATTATTTCTCCTTTTATTTTAAAAAAATGAAGTATGATGCACGTCTTGCTTGCAACTGAAAGGCTTTACCTGACGTAGAGTCCTAGCAACTAGAGCCTCAATAACAGGACCTCTGTCGTCATTAAGTAGATGCACTTCATCAATTATTAAAAGCTTCACAAGCATTGAGAGCGACATATCACTGCTCTTGCGAGTAATAACATCCCATTTCTCAGGTGTTGTCACTATCATCTGATTCAAATGAGGGAAAAAGAAGATACTAAGTTTCCATGTCTGCAAAGAAAAACCTAAACCTGAAATTTTGATAACAGGAAACCTGAGTTTCTTCGAGTTCACTTTTAGATAGCTGCATATCCCCAGTAAGCTCTCTTACGGTCATATTCAAAGGAGCTAGCCGTTGGCTGAATGTTCTAGTCACCTCTGCAGCCAAAGCCTATAAATGACTATGTTAATAATAAATGACAAGGTTCAGAGAACAGAAAGAAAAGCTCAATAGAAACACATAATATAGAATAAGAAGAAAGGTTTCCAAATACCTTCATTGGGGCAACATAAACGATCTTAAATTCATCTTTGTGCAAGTACCCATCCCTGAAGTGCTGCCCAATCTGTATATAACAAAACGAGTACATAATTGGAGGATAAGACATCCTCCTAGTAGAATTACTAAAATAACAAAGCGCAGAATAGAGATGGACATCATCAATACAATAATAATTAATAGCCTCTTACTGCACTTCCATTAAGATAATAATCAGAAGAACTCAGCAACTTAAAGCATTGATTTTAGGCAATGTGACTGAATCGTACAAAAGTTAAAACTGTCAGCATGAGTACAATAGAAGTAAGTGACTATTCACCTCATGTAGGATTGAAATCATAGCTATATTAGTTTTGCCAGCTCCTGTAGGAGCACACACCTGCAGAAACATCAAAATCACTTACAAAATATTAAAAAGAAACAGTTAAACTCATCTTTTTCTTTTTTTGCACAACAGATATTCTTAGACAGTTATTACTTGATACTTCTGGTAGTCTGTTATTAATTTCCTGCGAACTTAAAACTATTGCAAAGATCACTCACCAGTATGTTTTCATTTGTGCCATAAACAGATTGAAATATCCTGCTTTGAATACGATTTAGTGATTTGTAGCCATGGAAAGCAGCTTGAGCAAAGTCATCCAGCTCCCTGATCTCAATCTGTAAATGGATGATTGTCACAGAAATGCCAATGAGGAATTACCTTGATCAACAAAGCCTTGCCTTTAAGATCATTTTGAGGTTAGGGGGAGTAGTTGTAAAAATTTCTATCTAAGTAAGAAAATATAGAAAGTATGCAAAATGTGGATTTCAGAATAGACAAGGCATCAGCTAGCAATTATCAAGACAAATTTTTTTTTTTTTCTAGTAAGACCAAGACACAAATTTCAATACAAACAATTCCGGAACCACAGCATCAACTTCACAAATAAACTGCCAAGAGTCCAATCTCTCATTTCATATGTTCATCAAGTATTTATAGACAGCAGCTAAAAAGCTACTTGCTCGTATGAATAAACAGACACTTTCTCACAATAAAATTTATAGATATATATACCAGCTTTTCTCCAGGTTTCATTGGTGCTGTTGGTTTAGGGGGGATAATGACCTCCTCATACCCCTTAAAATGCTTCCTAACGGTTCCTTGAGGAAGAGCAGTGACAGCTATTGACTGATTCTTATCAGCAGAACCAATCATATCATCAATTAAATTTTTCCTCTCACTTGCTTGAAGTAGAGAAGAAAAGTCAGCTGCAGCTAAGTCACCATCACCCACATGATCTATTCCACGTCTATTTCGCTTTTCCTCCTTGCGTCGAAGTTTGTCAATTTGCCTTTCTGACTCTGTTTGAACAGTAACCTGAAAATAAAATATACAAGTTTGTATGAGATAGTATATCACCGTTGTGTATATACAAGTGGATAAGATCTTGATGACAGTAATTAACAAGGTCAGTACCTGAGTCCCATAACTAGGCATTCTCAACTGAGCATTTGAAGCATTTTTGTCAGACTTCAGTACTGATAAGCCATGATGGATGGCATCAACAATCTCCTTTCGATGCTGAAATTGGACATAAAGTCAACTATAATGCAAGTAAATTCACAAGAATTTCAACACTTTCAAAGAATCCAGTAGATGACAAGCATGCATTTAGTATTGAGGAAGTTGTCAACTAACACAGAGCTGAAGCAGTTATTTCAAACCATGCAAAAAAAAGTTCAAATTTCCCTAGCAAAACCAACACTATCATATTTAAAATTTCAAACCTCAAAACATATAAAGAAATCATTACTTGAATAATCAGAGTATAGTCAATATACTAAGATCCAGAGATATAGCCATCAATGTAAGTTAAAAAATCAACTGTTGCCTCACCAATATAAGGTCTTGCACCATTTCGAATGCACTATCACCGACAAGATCCAACAAATCTCCTGCTATCTTCACACAGGAAAAAAGAGAAGGAAGTTTATACACTGCCGTGAATTATATACCTGATAAAGAAGTTTTAACATCAAGTAATACCTCTTCTCCAGGCTTTTCTGAGTCAAGCACTCTACAAATGGTCATTGCCAGTTCATCTCGGGATAGTTGCAAGGCGCTATTCCTAACTATCTTATCACATGCATCTCTTAACCAGCTCAAGTTAAACTTCGCCCCATCCACAACAGAATGATCTATTGTTCCAATATGACCATAATGTCCTTCTTGAACAGCTAGAGGAGCAGTGCCTTTGTAATCCATCATATCCTCAATGTCTAAAGTCACGTCAATTAAGAAACGGGCTGGTGCTACAAAATTAAAATCAGCTCCAAATTCTAATTCCTCACTGGCATCAAGATTCCTTTCTCTGTTATTGCTAGGCTGCACTTTGAGTAGTGTCTGTGCTAGATATGCAACTTGCCTCAAGTTGGCGTCAGCAACTGTATGACCAAGGAGTTTTCTCAATTCTAACCTGCAAAGTAATTTGACACATCAGAAGTCAAGGTTCTTGGGCATATGCTCTGTTCTCTCTACATTCAAGACTAACAGAAAAATGGATCAGAATTCCATATTATGGCATCAGCATTTAGTGAGATGCACATGACAGCATAAAGTATTCAAGCACACTAGGATGGAAGATAAGATGTCCTCGTAACCACATACACTTGAACAATTACTTCGTTCTTGCAAAGCACAAGCTTGAAATTCCAAATTACACGTCCAAAATTACTTTGCTATGGAAAAATTATTACCCAGGAGAAAATGTTTGTCACCATCTTCCATATTGCATTAATAATTAGTAATTAATAATTCAGAAATTGTTCAAATATATGAAAATGGAAAACCATGAGAAAATAATATTCAGCCAGTGTAATGAACAAAGTAAGCATTAAATCCCTTCTTCGGGCATTTTCTTTCGAAATTTTGGCAGCCAATAGCCAGTACTCACTTCTTATCGGATATTATTCTATCAATATCATCCTCCTCCATCTGACTGCTGAAAAGACGATAAAAAGTCAGCACCACCTCGTGGAACTCCTCAGAGGACGTTTCTTCGTCAATCAATTGCACTACCGCTCCTATAAACTGTTTGTATGCCTGCCGCACTTCTGATGAAGCTGCTTCACCAATCCATCGCATGTAAACATCGTATGGTTTGATAATAATTACGGCACTAATTGAAAATACCAATTCATCGCTAACAACTGCACGTACCTTCTTCCCATCCATAAACGATCTTCCGTGCCAGCACTGAATCATCAAGCGAGCTAGCAGAACTATATCATAAAAATTAAAATCAAAGTTTTATTAACATTATACCACACAATGAAACATGAGACGAGCAAATTAACACTAGACTGACGAAACTAAAACCAGGTGCATAAACCATTGACATATAAAGGTCCATGTGAGGTAGCCATGAAACCCATAAGACTCAAGGTTCAAAATGTATGGCCAGCAAAATGACCAGTCTGTGATGAATTGGAGCGACGTTGTTGAGCTTACTGTTTTACCGCGCAAATTTTCTTAGGAACCGAACAGAAGATAAATGAAAGCATAATCTGGAGGAAAAAAAAATGGTTCTCTATATCGAAATTACTTGCGAGGCTCTCGATTTTGGAGGATGTGTTTGCGGTGTAGATACGCCTGATCAACATCGAATGGACCTCTGAGAGAGTTTGTTAGCCGAGGAATCTGAATCAACATCGTTGAAAGATAGCGCTTTCACAGCTCGTTCAGCCCTGGGCAAGCTTGAAGGTAGCAGGGAGTAAAAGCTGATGGGGGGAGTCAGCAACGTTGATATCAGTCTCTAGCATCTGTGAATCGAAGTCTTATTTTCTTTTTCAGTCGGTTGAGGCTGCCTGTCTTTTTCTTGATCATTGTTCCTGGAGGGAGCTCCGGGTCGCTTCCCGGTTTTTTAATTTTTTTTCCAGAAAAATAGAAAATAAAAAGAAATCTGTTTAAAAATATATTTGAGTCATGTGTTTAAAAAAATTAAAAAAAAAATCAAAAGTATTATTAAAGGCAATTGGTGTAATCAATTAATTTGTTTCATGACACAATTTAGATATGTTTTCTAAATAGTAATTGTAACAGATTTCTTTATTTTTTATTTATAAAACTTATTGTACAAAATTTTAAGAACCTACAAATAAATACTACGATC
This sequence comes from Vachellia collinsii, assembly GCA_006871305.1. NCBI lineage: Eukaryota > Viridiplantae > Streptophyta > Magnoliopsida > Fabales > Fabaceae > Vachellia > Vachellia collinsii. Next base: position 98,212 of record QFDD01121250.1, read on the forward strand.
AAATAAGTCCTTATACTTCTTTTATCCTTCTCTTTTTCTTAAAACGAGTAATTTTATTACTTAAAACAAATTGAAGGCCTAAGAACAATTTGTATTATTAGTTAGGTCAACACTCCCTCAAATTTTACTTATAATCAACAATTTGATTTTATCTAAAAAATTAATGTATTTTTTCATTTTTACCTTCAATTAATCATATATTTCTCTTGTATATATTTTTTTACTAATTCTTTCTTCTCTCTTTTCCCACGTATTGTCTCTCATACTTACCGTCTTTGTTAATAATTGTATTATTGAAAAAAATTACATCTCTAAAATAATTATTGTCTTCAATTAATTTCAACTGCATATTCATTTTGCTGATTTACGTAGTTGTTAATTATCTGAATCCAATGTCCCACTTCACAGATGCTTGATGGCACTGTATAGACCATCCTTCCATGTGTAATCGTGCATGTTGATCGTCTTCATCTTGATCCTTTACTATAGGCATGCGCCGAAGCGAAATGCCTACCCTTGAAGTCTAGTCAAAATTTAGAAAGTATAGGAGGGCAGCTGGTGTCTTTTCACATGGCAGATAAAAACCTATTAACATCCCAAGTCCTAACTATCGCTTAGGGTTTGTTTAGGAATCAATTCCTAAAATACTTTTACGTAAATCGAGATAAAACTCTCTCACATACTTACCTCGGATTCTGTGAAACCAGGGTTTGAAACCTATGTTTTGTTACTTCCCAAACAAACCCTTACAAGCTAAGATCAGAATATATAGTTTGTTTGTCAATCTTTTAAAATATTTTTAAAATCACTTTAACACAAATCAAGATAATACTCCCCTCACATATTTATCTCAAATTGTGTAAAATAACTTTTCCAAAGTTAATCCAAACAAGCTAATAACACAGTAATCAACACACAAAGGGTTTAGAAGAATTCGCTACCTTAATTTACATCACATCTCATGTTTATAAAAGCTAAATAGTTAATTTGTGTATATTAAAAAAATTAATTAAATTAGTTATCTTTAACACATCATAAATACTATTTGACAAAATATCCTTACTACATGCTTAATAAATTGAAGTACTTTAAAAAAAATTCTAAGTTTGAAAAGCAAAATGGGTTACAACATTATATTTAAAATTAAAATAAATCTTTTTGTTGGACTTTTATACTCAGGGATGGAGGCAGATGAAAGATACAAGCATTCGTATTAATTGCTGTTTCAGTTCAGGCACCAGACACGCATGAGAGGACGGGCACGTTCGTCTTTCAACAGACTTAAAAATTGGCCCAAAAGATGCTGGAACAGGCTTGAAGCCCAGCCCGTTGTCTTTAAGGGATGAACGTGGGCATGCTGAGGGACAGAAGCTATTGTAACGATGGTCTTGGGTTCTTTGCTTCACGAGATGCTATTAACCCATTCGTTAGCTAGATTTTCATTAAGAAGATTAAAAAAAGTTAAATACTTACAGTATTTATTTATATATATAATTATATTATAAATTATTTGAGACAAGCAAATTCGTTTAAAGAAAAATGATAAATATAAATATTTTTAAATAGTGTATTTAGTTTTCTTAATTCCTCCAACAAAAATTAACTAACTCCTCTATTAAGGAAGCGGTATTTTATTATCTTATTGTATATTGAAAATTCTATATGTGCAATTTTGTTGATGGACGGTTTATAAGCACACTGTAAACACTATCTAAGTCTAGAGTCATATTCGTACCCTGGGAGTTTCTAAGATCCGATTCATATAAACTTCATCGTAACAAAAAGGAAGTAAATTTACAAACGGGAGTTATATTTAACGGAAGAGATTAATCCCTCACAATGTGTCAAACTAATGTTCGAACTCCCAATAAAAAATGCATCTACATTTAGTATTTGACAATAATATTTTAATCATGGTTGTCTTTGTTAGGAGGTTACCTGTACTTTAAAAAAACAAAAAAATATATTAAAAATAAAAAATAATACAAAAATAAGCTCGTTAAGTTAAACTCACTAAAATGAGATAGGGTATGGGCTATTTCATAACACGATTTTAATGAAAGGGTTTATTTGACAACCCCTAAAAAAATACTTTCACCTAAATCAAAATAAAACTTCTCTCACATACTTACTTCAGATTACGTAAAATCACTTTTAGAAATTATTTCTCAAGGTACCCAAAGAAAGAAATCTCTCATCATAGCTTCTGCATTGTGAAGCTACTAGCTTACTAACCAATCTACTTCTTCCACTCAACCTCTCACAGTGAAAACCCCCCCCCCCACCCCCGGGTTTTATTCAGTGAAATCTTTCAGTTTCCTTTTTCTCGAGCTTGGGACCAACTTCTGATTTCTGCCCGATCCATTATTGCCACTGAGGCATTAATTGCTCGCAACTCGTAAGAGGCGACGATGACTTGTCCCTTTAAAGATCTGTTGTTAGAAGAATAATCATTCATCATAATACATTTTAAAAAATAAATTTTATTTAAAATATATTTATATTTAGATAAATGTTAAATTTAAAATGTATTTTGACAAGATATATTATGTGAAAAATAAATTTTTTGCTCAGAACATATTAAAAAAAAGGAATTATCAAATATTAAAATTTGCAAATTAATAGATTTTAGAGTCTAAAATACTTTTTTAACTTAAGAACACAATGTTGATGAGAAAAACCCGCATCACAGTCCAAGCAAGTGCCATTATTTATGGCCAGTACAGTTCAAAGCAACAATGAATTAGATGGGTCCCACGGGGGTAAATTTCTCAGCTGATCATTTCGCGCTTCCCATCCTCTTACCTTTAGCCTCAGAAATGTACCATTTCACTGCCACCCCCGAAGACGAATTTCTGATTCAGCCACCAGTACTTGAAATTACCAACCCCCCCCAGCTATTTTGGTGAATTTAGACTTTTAGACCCGAGAAATAAGGCTTTTTTCCTTTGTACGGCAAACAATAAAAAAAATTACCTATATAATATATTTAAAAAATAATTTACCCATATACTATACTTTCTTTAAACTCGTTTACGTGGTAAATGAGTTTTAGGAAAATTTTATCAAACTCGTTCGTCACTTAAACGAGTTTGATATATTAATTTTTTTTAAAAAAAATTTTGAAACTCGTTCACCAAAAATTTAAAAAATTTTTAAATAAAAAATATTAAAAAAAAAGGAAAAATTTATTTTTATAAAAATTATTATTTTTTCCGTTTTTTTAATTTATTTTGTTTTTATATTTATTTGATAATATTTAGGTAAAAAGATATGTATGAAAAACGAAAGGCAGTGTATTTACAATTTCTTTCTTTTTTAAATTATAAAAGGTAAGTGAATAAATTTGAAATCAAAAAAAATGTATGCGTTGATTCAATATTCCCTTTCTCTCTTATCAGATCTTCAACAACCGTATCACTCTTGAATTAGCTTCAGTGTCCCCTTCATCTCTTCATATACATTTATTATCTAATCATCTCATTTATGATTATTAGGGAGAGAGGTGAGAGGAAGGGGACATTGAAGCTTCTTCAAGAGTGATAAAGTTGTTGAAGATCTGATAAGGGAGGAAGGGGATATTGAATCAAAGCGGAAATTATTTTTCAATTTTAAATTTATCCACTTGGCTTTTATAATTTTAAAAAGAGGGAGAAGAAAGAAATTGTAAATACACTGCTTTTCATTTTTTACCTAAATATTATCAAATAAATATAAAACAAAATAAATTAAAAAAGGGAAAAAAATCATTTTTAATAATTTTTTTAAATAACTTATTTAAAAAAATTATTAAAAATTATTTTTCCCATTATTTAATATTTTTTATTAAAAAATTATTAAAAATTTTAGAACTCGTTTACTTGGTGAACGAGTTCCAAATTTTTTTTTAAAAAAAATTAATTTATCTAGTGAATGAATTTGATAAAATTTTCTTCAAACTAGTACACCACGTAAACGAGTTTGAGAAAAGTGTAGTATATGGATAAATTTTTTCTGAAGTGTAGCATATAAGTAATTTTTTTAGTGTTTGCCGTAACGAAAGAAAAAAGACTTAGAAATAAAGCTGAAAAATAGGTTGGCCCACAAGTTAGCAAATCAACCCGTTTCAACTCACGAGCTTAATAGGTTTGTGCAACTTACACCTTGATAGATCGAAAATCTCTAGCCTGAGCCTTCCACTTTTATTTTTTTATTTTTTAATATATATTATAAATTTTAATAAATATAAATATTTATAAAAATAATTAACATGAAGTTAATTGGCTCCAAAAAATATTGAGAATAAATTTTCATACATTATTTAGATTATAATATATTTAATAAATTTTATGTATTTTAGTTCTAAATTTTTTCAAAAAATATTCATTTTTCATATATAAATAACAATAAAATTAAAATAAATATATATAATTATGCGTTGTGTAATACATGAAAATTTAATATTTTAAAAATTTTAATTAAAAAGGCTAATTCAAAAAAAAGGGGGGTTTGCTGGTTACATGGGTCGGGTTCATGCAACCCAAATTTGCCTCAACCTGTGAGTTTAGAGCCATTTTACCGGCTTTACCTCAGAATGGACGGTCAAGGGAAAGAAAAGTTTTGAACTTGGTGCTCCTTCTGGTTCACTTTGGATACCGAGAGTTTTTAACACAGATGACAAAAGGAATCGGAAAAAGATAAGAAAACAGTGACACATTCTCAGAGGTCAGTTCACTGCTTAAGGCCTCTCTCACTGGGGTAAGCTTTCGCGAGTCCCCGTGAGACTTGTTTCTATGTGGTTCCTTGATGTATGGTAAAGAAAAGGAGCTTGATAATAATAAAAAAATAGTACTCAATTCACTAGTATTTATGATAATTAACAACTAAATACTATTTAATTATTAGTAACTTTGAAGTTAATGGCTTGAATTCAAAAACCGGCAAAAAGTGGCCACAAGCCGACACAAAACGGGGCCACTATCACGCCACCGTCTACACAGCTTTACATCAATCTCCATATGTTTTAGGTTTGTCTTCGCCACTCTCACCTGATCTCATTCTGTCAAGCACCCACACCATTGTTTCCTCTGCCTCTTCTTCTCACTCTCTCTTAGCTGTACCACTCTGCACTAGCCAATATCTCTCAGCTCTCTTGCCCCTTCCCCATTCTCTGTTCTTATCCCCCTTTCTTCTTCCTCTTCCTCTAGCTACCTAACATGGCTGCTCTAGCTCTCGCAGTACTTCTCTTGGCCTTCACTGGTTCCACAAGTACGCCTTCAAGTTGATTGATTGTCTTTCACTTTCCCTCTTTTATTTTTTTGGTGTTCTAATGCGGCTAGAAAGCTCCACTTTCTCTTTGTGGGTTAAAGATCTTATCTTTTTTTTTTTTTTTTAACTAATCTGATCTGTTTGATCTATCTATTTCTCTTCTCTTCGTTTTCTTGCAGAGTCCTTAAAGACGAAACCTTTGCTCTTTCTTGCTTAATATGTATAGAGGATGTGTCAATGTCACTCACATTTTCTTTCTTGTTTGATTTTTTTTTGTTTGTTTTTGAAAGGTGCTAACTGGTGTGTTTGCAAAGAAGGAAGCGACACAGTCCTTCAAAAGACGTTGGACTATGCTTGTGGAGCTGGGGCTGACTGTAACCCTATCCATCAAAATGGACCTTGTTTCAATCCTGACAGCGTTAGGGCTCACTGCAACTACGCCGTTAACAGTTTTTTCCAAAGGAAAGGTCAAGCCTCAGGTACATGTGACTTCGCCGGAACCGCCACCGTTACTGCATCTGACCCTAGTAAGTCTTTAGACTTTAAAGCCTTCTTCATTTTCCTGGTTTCTCTACTCTGTGTTTAGTCACTAAAGAACCTATGATAGAAACAAGAGGGAACTGGGCTAGCTGAGTCTTTTTTTTTTTTTGAAGTTTAACTTTTGTTATGCGATTGTTGATGACAGGTAGTTCTGGTTGTGTCTACCCCTCAAGTGCTAGGTATGTGTTTTGATCTACATTTTTCTTCTTCTTTGCTTTCCTTTTAGCTAGGAATGTGATTCTTTCAACCTTTGGATGGGGCATTTTTTTTCCTGTTCGTTAGGTGCTTGATCTAAGTCTTTTTTCTCAAGTTCTATTGATTTATTTTTCACAAAAAGTGGTCTTTCTGAAGGGAATGGAGTAGGGAAGGTATAGCTCAGCATATTCGCTGCTTAAAAAGCTTGTAGATTTATGGCTTTTAGCCATCTCATTTTCACATATAGCTTTGTGATGTTGAAGATGGTGAATTATATATGGAAAAAGTGACGCCATGAGATAAGTATCACAGCAGTGATTTAAAAAAATGAAAAAAAAATTATGTTTAATTTAACATGGAAAGGATGACGCGAGCGAAACAATAAAGATGTAAGCGGTGGTTTTTAAAAAAAAAAACCACAAAAGCGGTGAGATTTATTTTCGCATTTTTGCTTGAGTTCTTCCCGAGTCCAACATTCTAGAGCCAAAAAAATTGTTAAAACCAAGGGAAGCTTAAAAATAATGCATAGTAAAATGCTTAGTTTAAAAAAAAAAATTCATTTTTAGGAAGGCAAAAAAAAAAAATTATTTTTTACGCTAACAAAAATGGGAATATTTCGGATTCGTATTCCATTATTTTTTAAACTCTACTTTCACTATAAAATTTCCTCTCTTTCACGTGGTCCCGCGGGACTGAACGGTAATTTTTTTACTATTTTCGTTTATTTGTCCTATCTTGAAATTTCATGATTAGGATTCATGCCCATCACTGTGTGTTTATTGTTGAGCATGGCCGGTTGCAGTGAGACTTTAACATCACTAAAGATTTTGCAATAATTGGGATTCCAATACCTTTTTGGTTGAAGATTTGAACCTCATTAGTATTTAGTATTTAATAAAAAGCCCATCATTACGCAGCTCTTCTTGTACACCAAAAAGAGCCTACAATTAAACAAAAGGGCATCATTACTTTAAAATTGACATTTTTGTTTTTGAGCCCTTTCGATTTTGCCTTTCGGTTAGTAGCAAACCAAACCAAGCCAGGAGAATAATACTGTTAAGGTAAACCTATAGGGAAACCTAGTTCAAGATTCCATCTTTTCTTTATCTTGACCTTATTATTGTGATGACAAGGGAAACGGGTTAAGATGGATGGGCATACGTTTTGCTTTTTGAAATCTGAGCAAAAGTTTAGAGGAAAAGTCATTGTTTTCTTGGTTTGTGTGACGAGTCGACTAGTCGCTCTCACCACCCACCTCGTGTTTGAGCCTGGACTTGGGCCCTCTTTGATTCGTCTTATTACTTGCCACACTATCTCATGGGACTGTGGACCTGAGACGTATATTAACCCAGTCTAAATTAATTAGAAGTTGAGGTTTCTTAAGAACTTTATCTGTAATATGTGTGTGGTGTTGTCAACAGATTTGATTTTTCATCTGTCATTTTGCTGGAATAATCAATGTTGCCTGGAAAGGATTCTACTTTTTGAACAAGATGGAGCTTTTTTGTTCTGTTTAATACATAGCTACAAGTTTAAAAACTCTTGGGCCTGAGCTTATTTCCTGGTTATGTAGGCAAAGAGCTTACTTTTTCATAACATGCACGTCCTGCATAATTGAATGTACATGTTTTAGCTCATCTTCTGCTACAAGTTTGACTCTTCTCCTAGCCTCTCCAGCCTTCATGTTCTGCATAATTCTCTACCTTTTTCTAGTAATAACAGCCTCATCGTGCCCCATGAAGATTCGAATTTAGATTTACGGGCTTTTGCTGGTTTTAGTCATTGATGAGTGTGGACTATTTTCCCCCCTAATCAGTACTGCAGGGACTAGCACAACCCCTACATCTGGGACAACTACACCAACCTCAGGCACAACCTCTCCTTACAGTGGAACTGGAACTCCGTCAACAACCACTGGCTCCGGCTCTGGCTCTGGCTCTGGCTCGACAACGACGACCACACCTTATGGTGCAACTCCAGGGGTATTAGGAGGGATTGGCAATAGCATGGGACCTACTGGTCCTGGCATGAGCACTGATGACACTAGCGATGGTGGGCTGAGACTTGGCGACCATATCTCAGTCCTCTTTTCGGGCTTCATGATGATGATGATGATGATGATGAGGCTCTAGTAATGGGGCTGGGGAATATTGAAAGGAGGAGAGCGGTGAGTGGGAGATGCATGACTCAGGGCACCATCAATGGTGTGGGATTACATGAATATGCTGTGTTTTTCACTGTGCAGAAGTGATTATGAACTAGGTGTTGAACTTGAACTTAGGAACAACGTACGTGAGGTTTTATTATGAGTAGTTTTGGCTTCTCTGTTATATCTGCGACCTCATGAGCTTTTTTTGATTCTTTGAGTAGTAGTGCCATGGTGTTGCTTATGGGATTCTCGTCTGTTCTCTAATTTTTACAATTCTCTCTTCATGTACATCTTTTGGAACTTCTCTCTAAGAGGCTAGTGGTTAATTACTCTGATCAGAACTTGGTCTTCAACCCTTGGCTTTTCTCTCTGGTAAGGTGGATTCTCGTATGAGCAATGCACTTTCATTTTTGCTTGTCTTTTAAACGAAATGCTATTCTGGTTTTTCCTCGGGTAATTTAGAGCTATAGCTTTTATTTCTATTGGAGAAATGTTTAAATTCTTGCAATGAAAAAATATGTTGTTATGGAGTCTTAATTTCTTCGTTTTGTCGAACTTGAAATCGCTGCTTGCCATTAGAAGATATATATATTATTCCCACATCTTGAACTTTAAGTGAGCATCGGAGTCCAATAAAACGTTCTATTGTTTTGTTGAACGCAATTTCTATATTCATATGGATTCTAAATCAAAACTTCATGAGGGAGTGTGGAAACTGTGGTATGGGTAAATTCAAGAATATTTATGTATGAAAATCTTGAGCAAAAAGAAAAAAAATGTATAAAAACCCTAATGGAATACAAGTTGATATCAAGCTTAGGTACAATTAATTTTATGGGTGGCCCCCGAGGACGGAAAATGACATAAACAGGAATAGAATAGTCTGGAAAATGGGGTCACATGAGCGACAAAGTGAGCAGAAGGGCCACCGTTTATGGTATTTGGGAGAATCTACATTACGAGTGAGTGTGCGTGGCTGTGCTTCTGCTCATCTGGCCGTGGCATCATTTTCATCACAAACACACTAAAATAGTACAACTTTTTTTTTTTTTTTTCATTTTTATAACTAACAACTACTTAAATCATATAAAATGAATTAGTATTTAAAATTAGTTGAAAACAATGAATTTTGTAAAAGATATAAGTTTTTTTCCATACTTATATTTATGAAAATGGTAAGTGAAAGAGAGAATGAACAGAAAAAAAAGATAAGAGAGAGTGGAAAAAAAAGATTAAACGTGCAATTAATGGGGTAAATGCGGAAAAGGTACATTAAATTTTTAGATAAAGAAAAATTATTGGTTATATAAAGAATAATGCCTATGAGAGAAAATATTGTTTATAAATAAGATCGGAGTGAATACTATGTTAAATAATTTAAATAATTTAAATAATTTTTTTAATTTTTTAATTTTTAACTGTTATATGTTATATGAAAGATGAGAGGTAATATAAAAATTTTAAAATTCACATTACAATTTTAAAATTTCTGAATATCCACGCATATCACGTGCTGCCCCATTTCGATCTTGTCTCCTTGTTCTAAGCCTTTAGCATCAGCTTCTTTCTTTCTTTACTTTTTGAAATACCAATTGGCTTTCAAAAATCAAATCATTATATTAGGTTATGAGTGTAAAATTTTTCTAGGGACAATTTTGTTCACATGCAATACTCGAATTTAAAACTTTGCATGTGGGAACCAAATAGTATTAAACTCAAACTATCTGTTGTTGTGTTTCTTCTTTTAATTATTATTAGCTTGGTGACCATTTTGAACGTGTAGATGATTCAATTTACACCTTTGCACAAGTGGGAGCTGAGCTGCTTGCCCTGAACTTGTCAGCTTACGTTATATAAAAATACATGAATATGCTGCTGAGAATTTAATATCATGACTCTCTCTCTCTAAAAAAGAAAACGATTTTTCCTGCTCATTATTTTTTATGGATATACATGCATGTTTGTGCGTGTGTGAGAGAGAGAGAGAACCAGACATTGCAAGTATACTTATTATATTGTTGAATATCTTCATAACAAGCATCACAACTGAAAAATGTGACCACCCACTTAAACATATGATCAGCAAAAGTAATCTCTTGCGTGATGACTTGTCTAATGAACTTCATGTTCAAAGTTGATTGCTTCCTCATCTATTGTCACTTAACACTGTAGTATTGTATTAACTCATGTCTTTTATATAAGAACCTATTGACTTTTTTAAAAATATTAAAAAAACTAAATAAATTACTTTAAAATATTTATTTATATGTACTATTAATTTATATATTAATTTACAAGTCGAGAAAATTAATTTAAAAAAATTATAAATATAAATACTTTAAAGTATTTTATTTATTCCTCTTAATATTTTCAAAACAGTGAACCAATTCTTATATTAAGAATTGAGGGTAACACTAAAACCCAAAAAAAAAAAAAATACTTGAACATATTGGTTCATTTAGTATCAGTACAGCAATATCTCTGTTTGTCTGTTTGTAATGGAATCGGCACATGATGTGTTTATAGTCACATGGTGTGTGCTAGTTCAGTAGTACCCCATAGTCCATAGCATCTATTGCCCTTCTGGAGATTTTTGGTCATATATAGCAGCTCATGCATCAGCAACCAATATCTTTGAATTAATGTGAGTACCATGATGTGACATAATTAATAACGCATTAGCTCAACGGCTAATTGGGTTTTAATAATTTATAAAATTTTCGATCTAACTGCTATTGCTAAAATTGGGGAATATTTATTTGTACCCACATCACCAATGAATAATCATAGATTATCTTAACATTCAAAATATGTATAATTTACACCAATAGAAATAATAAAAATATAGATGACAAAGTTAAATGTTATGAATATGAAAGAGTTGTGGATGCCACTCTCATCGTTACCACTTCAAGTTTGTTAAGTAACTCGCACTAGTGTACTACTTTTAAGTTATTCCCCATTTATATTCATGATTTTTATTTCCAACTCCTCCATGAGCAAGTCCTTCTATATGTTAGGCTATTAGGCTGTTTATAAATAAGACAACTAATTTGTATTGAGATACGGAATAGTATAAGAAAACTCTTTTTCTTGTCTCCATTCTCTCTTTTCTATAAGTCTATTGCTTTCCAAGTTATTATTTCATTTCGTAACAAAATTAACACGCACCGACACAAACAAGAAAATATTGACAAAAATATTTTAATGCAAGACCCAAGAATCATAATTTTCCCATCGATTTTCCTGAGGTTCGAAATTTCTGAGCTACACTAAAAATTTCTCTCTCCATGTATTGAGATGTCTAAAATTTGAATATGATACCGCAATCCATCTTGGGGGGGAAATGGTCGGGGAAGTAACACAATTCAGCCAGAAAACGTTTACCCAACCTCCCGTGCAGAAGATTTATTCTTGTCCACAGATAATGCGGTAACTTCATGAAAATTTTCACATGCATCTCTTTCATTAAAATGATCTCTGAGAAATTCCACAGCCATGAATGTTAGCGCAGAAGCAGGAATATACCATGTAATCCGAGGGATGCTACCCTTAAACATCCCCTTCATGCCTTCCATAATCCATATGTTACGGATAGCATCCAACCAACCATTATACCTAGGACAACATGACAAAAACATAATTACCAGCAGTTTAGGTCATTTCAGTCCCTCGGAAACAAGAATGACCCCCAGGTTCATTGATTATTCTAAGGAAAGGAAAATGGTAAGTATCCTTACACCAAAGGTAAATTGAAGGGAGAATTACTATGTGGTCCCATTGAAGAAATGTAATTATCAAAAAAGCCTCAATGACAACTGAGTGACATGAATTTATTGTCATATCCTACACCGAGATTTGTCATCATATGCAGCTCAGTTGTCATGATATTTTTGGTGATTACATTCATTTATTGAGATCTTATATTGATTCTCCCTAAATTTAATGAACAGTAACAGAATTGACCTGCTACCTTATAGCTGATGAACCCTGTACTTGCAATCTTGTTTTGATGACGTCCAAGGGAGTAGTGAGATAAGCACTAAGACCTGAGTAAGATCATTTCGCACCACAAATTATTAGCCGTGAACAATTTTCTAATTGAAGGTAATAAGTATAGGACATACCACCAGCTAAGCCTCCTAACACAAGTCCTTCAAAAGAACTGTTAACATGCCAAGTCGAGCGTGATATCCATCTCTGCTTCCCATACTCTGTCACATCTTTCATAGCTTCGTAAAACATGACCTACAAGTGAAAACGCTTCGCTTCAAAGCAAAGGGGGAAAGCAATAATAAAGCATGATAAAATTTCTGGACTCAAGCCATCACACTTGAGCGGTTCTTCATAGAGCAGGAATCACTAATGCTATGGGTCAAGTATATACCATCAGTCCAGCAAATGGGACATCCCTTGCCAGTGTAGACCAGTATCTGCCAGCAACAAGAAAAGGATTTATATTTATGCATGAAAGGATATTCAGAATTCCATTATTCACTCATAAAAAATGGATACATCATGTGAAGACACACACACACACTACAAATAGATCCTCTATCTCTTTGCATGTGTGAGAAGCCTCAGAACCTTATAGTAAACTGCTATGGGTCTTGTGAAAACTAAAATATATGCAATGCAACATAGCAAGCCGGGGGTAGCTTAGTTTGTGCCCAAGAAATTATGTTGAATGGTGAACCAATGCCAACAACTCTCCATATGAAAAGGGTGGCCTCCAATGGCAATACGCTAAATAATGCTAGATTACACCATTACAATAAATAGAGATCTATTCTAGTTACCCTGCATACAAACCCCTTAGGCCCTGCACTTTCAATATTGAGCGACCAGCATGAAACATTCCTGTATAGTAACCATATATTTGAGTACTAGGCTTCATCGAAATGCTATCTCTCATAATGATAGAATTCCAAGATGAGGTTGTGCCTTGAACCTGCATGCGTAGCTTGATCACTTCGCATGGAACATACACAAAAGAACCAAGTGTATCTCCTGAAAGAGTAGACAACATGGCAGAGATTGAGCCCTTGTAGTTATACTCAATGCTCATAAGAATAAATACATAAAATACACAATTTCAAGCATTGATGCCAGCAATAAGAACATTCTGACATCATACTGCAGTGAAATGATGAAATGCTAAAACATATTTGAGACATGAGATTGGATAGAAATTCCGATGATACTATAGTAACATGTAATGACAATTTGTGACTTGGACATATTACAAGTCCTTCCCTAAGCATGCCCATCAATGAGACAGTGACTCATGCAAAATATGCAACTTTTGGAACTCAAGATGATATAAAAATAGCTGGAAATATGGAATCCAGACTTACCAACAGCTCCAGCAATGAAATGCGTCCAGTGGCCACCAAGACTAGGGTGTGTGTCCTCAATCCACTTTTTAGTGGACTCTATGACACCAAAATATGTTGCGCCAGTAGCAAGAGACCCAGTAACCCCTGGTGTTATACCCCTGTAAAACCCTATACAACTCAAATCAATCATGGATGACAAATATTTACAAAGCACATAACCCAGGATGCACAAACCTTTGTATCTGAAAAATATTTTAAGCAAAATATTGAGCATACATTTACCAGTAAATTAGCATGATGAAGATTTAAAATCAAAATCAAAAAAATTACCAACAAAATCTATAGCCAAATAATTGAGAATTATAACTTAGAAAAGGCGTACCTCTTAATCCATCAGCCTGCCAGACAGACCGCACCATCTGTAGTATGTTCTTCTGATTCTGGATGATAGGATGAAATTCCAAAACAAAGAGAAAGCATTTAGCTAAAACCAAAACATATGGCACAACAGTGTCCATGTAGCTTTTGTTGCTAAGCTTATAAGAGACTATATCCACATCAATGTTTGAACTTTGAACAAGTATCAAATTTCAAAATCTGTAATGTCTAAATGTACTTACAAGCTGCCATTTTACCTTAATTCCATCAATAATTGCTTGACTTTGCATTCGTGTTTTAATGGTATCCACTGGATGCATCATCCCTTCCCCAAAAGCCCCAGCAATAGCTCCCCAAACAAACTCTCTCCAGACTTCAATAACATCAATATAATACAAATAAGATTATTTGTTCTATTAATTTGTATTTCTATAAAAGGGAAAAAATGCTCTCATGACAATAAGCTTTGCTTGGAAGAAGTGAAAAGGAATAGCAAAAACAAACATTAGATGAAATAAATTTCTTCGAAGGAAGTCATTTCTCATTCTCTGTACCTTCCAAGAAGCCACTGCAAAAGGGCCAGCATATTTCCATACGGTTTCTAGAATACCATATGATTGGACTTCATGTCATATTATAAACACATTTAAAAAAAAAAAATGTCTTCAATAGCTTAAAATTATAATATATACTTTATGCCAACTTTGATACACGCATATCTAAATTTCTCTGTCAGATTACTAAATTGAACATAAGATTGGAAAAGGCAAGCACATCCAAACACTTCAAATTCACAAAGCACATCAAGCCACCGAGTCATCTGAATTGTAAATAACCTCAAAATGGCATATGAACACAACTTCGATCTTGCTCCCCATAATAAGTAATTTAAACACCACTTCGAACATTTCTCCTAAAGAAGCAAACTAATTAATTTGTCAGCTTAAAAATGGTCACTATAATTAATTTATCAGCTCAAATAATAAACCAATCATTCAAAACTATCCTCAACCTTACGAACAACTTATAGCTAGATCAGTGCATCACGTTGTTTTTACTTTTTCTTTCTCATTAATCATGGTCGACAAGAAAATTTGAGCTACTTCAAAGTCCATGGCTTACCAAAGAAGTGAGAGCGGGGAACCTGCGCGTTTCCGGAAGATGAGTTCTCAGCCACCATTGCAATAACAGGGGCAACGCTCAACTCCCTCCTTCTAGGGTTTAAAAGAGCGCGCTCATATTTCTGGAGACTTCAGATCACAAAGTTCTGGCTTGATGGCTTCCGTACTGAAACGAAGGTACTAAAATTTTCTCTCGTTCTATCTTTTTTTTAAGACAAAAGCATTGACGACGGTAAGAACGCGGGCCCAAAGATTACCAGGAGAATGGCACAAAGGGACCATTAGAAGGAAATTAATTTTCTAAGGTCCATCCACTCCGTTGGGTATTATTTTCTCGTATACATGCACTGCTCTAAAATATTTTACAAGGCATTTAATATTTTGTAACATTTTTTATGTTACACCCTAAAAAAATTTGTGTCTCTACAGTTTGGGTGCTGGATTTACTAACAAAAATTTTACAATACACCTAAAAAGATACTTTAAAATATTATATGCATTAAAAAACACTTCAATGCTATATGTAGGGGGAATCACCAACAATTGCAAATCCAAGTCTCTTTAGCCAAAGCCTCTAAACCTATGTCACCCTAATTAGAATCACCAACCATTGCTTAATCAGTGAGTTTTTAGTAACAATTATCTATCAAGTCAATCACAATTCAGATTTGACCCTGAATAATCAAGATCCAGTCAACTACTGTAACTGAATCAACAGCCAACACATGGGACGAAATGATATGAATATTTTTCCTATGCAAACACTTTCCTAATCAGTTCTGTAAAAATTACACAGATTCATCATTGCTCAGTTATTCGTGATCTTGTTGACAGCAATTGTTTATCGAGTCAATCCTGATTTGATCCTTGAAAATATTCAAATTCAATAATTAAGATATTTTTGTTACAATTTTTTTAATTTTAAATACGTATCCACCTTTAAGCTGTAAATAAAACTAACTTGAGTCCCAAGCAATCCTCATCGTCAATGAACACTCACCCACCTTCCTCTCTCTCAAGTCTCCGTCTATATATATACACAGATACGAGTCTTTCTCTCTCCAAACGTATCTTAATTCTTCCCTCACACGTAACATGTCACTTTATCAGTACTCTCCCTTCGCCAAGCTACCACACACCGACTATAGCGTCACTGTGACGTCCGGGATATCGAAGGAAGACAAGCCATCAAGCCCTACCAAAGGTAACTGCTTGGAGGCCATAATCGAGCTTCACATACGGCAGGAATACGCTCTGATCTTGGAGCCCATTAAAGGCCAAAGATTCTGCGTGGATGACGACTGTGTCGTTTCACCGGAGCTCACTTTACAGTTCAAGATTCCGCTGTCGCTTTTCCACGGAAGCCGCCCTGATATCTTGAGCAGGCAAGATCGTGTCGTTTCGACAAAGTTGGCGTCGTTTCCCATCAATGCTGGTGTGCGCCAGTTTCTGAAACCCCATATTCTACGCAACGTTGCTTCCATGGCTCCGAAGATTGGCCATAGAAGAGAGTTCAAGATGGTTTTCTCTGTCATGGTTTCTAAGATTGACTTGGCCGACGCGGAAGAGTGCGACAAGATTCGGAGAGGCTGGTCCAGTTCAACCGGGTCGTCAGGTTAATGAATCGATCTCCTAAAAGGTTTACATTTTCTTCACTCTTGTTGAAAATGGTACGAATTGAAAATAGTTGAGGTGGGTATAAGAAAACCACAACAGTATTCTCTACAGGTAAATGACAGTTGAATATTGATCTGAGATACTTGTCTGGTGTCGAGGGTGTGAGTTGTTTTCTTGATTGCTGGCCAAAAAAAAAACAAAAGAGTTGTTTCTTGATAGAAATTAAGATAAAATTACTTTAGATTTATAAGTTTGCTAATATTTCAACTCCAACTCTATCTTCATACCTTTGTGCCCAAAGCATGTTTAATTTCCTTTTCCAACATAATTTACAGCTTAAGAGATAGATTTGTTTTTTCAACATAATTTATAATTTAAATAATAAATGTGTTGAAGAGTTTTATTTCAATTTGTATAAATACGAGTTCTCAACGTTTTAACAAACAAACACAGTGACCCACGCAAAAAAAAAAAGGGTAAAAACACTTTAGATACGGAGTAGCTTTAAAATTGGAAGTTGAAACAATTTTTCTTCATTTTTAACTTTCTACTTTTTTTAATCTTTGGTCCCTCACTTCATTTTCATTTTAGTCTTGATCCAATTAGTGGTTTTGATTTTAAAGGTAAAATTATTCATATTTTTTTACTAGATTACAAGTATTAATATTTTAAATAAAATAAAATTTAAGTAACAAAAATTATTAATTTTAAATCAAAAGTTCAAAATCAAAACGATGGTAAATTCAATTGACAAATAATTGTATTAACCATAAAATTTAAACTTTTAAATATATCATTTAAATGAGTTTCTACCACTTGTTATAAAAAATATATTCGAAGCAAAAATTACATTATGTGAATTAATTATTTAATTTTTATTTATAAAAATTAGTTGAAATAAAAACTAAAAAAGTGGGAAGCAATGAGAATATAATGATCAGTACTCAGTACTGGCTCCTCAATTGCTTTTACTTCATTTGCATTTTTTCTATTCCCTCCCTGATGTGAATTTCTTTCTCTACCAGCTTGTACCATCTTTGATCTTTAGAATATGCCTTCATCTAGTAAAAGGATCTAAATTTTTATCAGATTATATAAACTAATATTTTGAAAAAAAATGAAGAGTTAACATGCATTTAGTATCTTGAAGTATTTTTTTTAAGTGTATCAAACATCTAAAAGTATATTTTAGTGCATTTATCACTCTAAATTATTTTTCAAATGTGTTTAGCTTCTAAAGTATTTTTTTATGCATCTAACACCTATAAGTATTTTTTAAGTTGCATTTAAAATATTAAAATATTTTTTTATGCATCCAACACCAGGACATAAAAAATATGCCAAGATGTTTGATGCACCCGAAAAATAATTTAGAGTATTCGATGAAAAAAAATGTTTCAAGGTGGTGCTAGATTTTACTTTAACCATAAATTGAAACTCGATGAACCATTATCAGTGATTTTAAACATAAAAAAACATAAATTTAAGTGATAAAAATTTGTAAAAATTTTGGGAATAACTTCTAAAAATATTTTCACATAAACTAAGATAAAAATTGCGTATGATCATTTTTAAAAAATTATTTCTAAATATTAATGTGATGCGACCTGCAGGTGTTAACCTGCAGCCATACACTGCACTATCATGTAATATGCATGGCCACCCCGACCTGATACGCACAAATGAGGCTTGGGGAGGGACTTTCAAATCAAATATTTGTTCAGTCAAAAATATTTCAAACAAATGAAAAATAATTTGGCCTTTAAATCTCCACTTTCCTTTTATCTTCCATTTGAATTTTTTCAACGAATTTTGAAGGATCGTAATTAGAATTTATCATTTTGTAAAGTATTTTTAATTTTTATTTGTAATTCTAAAATAGTTAGAATCTTAATTAGGCTTTTATTTAAGATTGGTTTGATCAGTCCCCCCCTTCTCTCTCGATTTTTAAGTATTTTTAATTGAAATTATAGGCGATTTCCAATTGAATTAACCAATAACCCCTTGATTTTACATGAAAACATTAGCAATTCAGCAATAGGCACAGTACTTCATTTGCGATTTTTTTTTTTTGCCTTTGGCGGTTTTTTTAAATTGATGCTGAATTAACTAATAACCCCCTAGATAATTTTTTACCGATCAGAATAAATAATTTCTAGATTATCTCATCTCTCTTCTCTTCTCAATCATTTTGTTATTTGATTATAATCTGTAAACGATGCAATTGACTTAATTTTTTATTTGATGCTGAATTTGATTGAAATTTATAGTCCAACGAGGGAAAATATTTGAAAACTACTTAATTTTTATTAACCCCCTTTCGTGAGGACATTTGAAATTATCTACGAAATATTCGAAATGAAGACAATTTCATTTTCCACTCTTCACGGAGACTCGCATGGAACTTACTGGGCCCAGAAAGCCCAAATATACAAGTCCACAGATCTAATGGGCCTGTATGGGCTTATAGCACTGTTGCCCGAGCTGGCGGATTAGCCTCGATGCGTTGTCATGCACACTCACAACACTTTGCAAGAAGAAAGTAGTTGGTGGGCATTTCCTCGGTAGCAGAGACGCAGGAGAAGATTCATATTATCATCTGGTGAGGTACGTAACATGATCTGAATAGTTGACACAGCCTAATACTTACGGATTAGATCGTTATTTTTTCGCGAGATTGTTCGGCTTCAATGTCATTTTGGAAAAAATACATAGGCTAACATGTCGAGTAGCTGATTAACTGCATCCTTTTGGTGTCTTTAACAATTTTTCATTGTCCTTTTGCCAGATGAAAAATATGATTTTTGAGAATATTTTAGAAATCAACGGTTTCCGTTTCAGATTTGGAAGAAGTTAATTTCATGGAAGCGTTAGTGAAGTACAGGATCAGTCCAGTTTGTAATTACAGTAGAAAGTTTGAATCTCGTTTTCTTCCTTCATCGACACTATATCTTGGGAAGAATAACTATGGAACTCGCATCAGCCTATTGAAGCAGTCCATATCATTCAGCACAACGGTAGCTTCTGCTCAACCAGTGGGGAGCCCAAAAGGGGGCCATCCTGAAAAAATGCTGCCTTCCAAAGGTTTTCCATCACTCTGAAATTGTTTGAAAGAAAAAGAAAGGAGGAAAAAAAAAATCGATTGTGGAGTCATTCTGTTAATAGTTTCTTTCTTATAATGGTAGAGATTCTTGAGCTTTGGAGAAGTGTTGATGCTGTGTGCTTTGATGTCGACAGCACTGTCTGTCTGGACGAAGGTATTGATGAACTTGCAGAATTCTGCGGTGCTGGAAAGGCCGTTGCTGAATGGACCGCTAGGTTTGATATCTTGACTGAAAATTCTCTGATTAGTGACTACTTTTCCATGTAGTACTGTGTCTGATTAAGGCTTCGAATTTCCCAGAGCAATGGGTGGTTCTGTTACTTTTGAGGATGCATTGGCTTCTAGACTATCTCTGTTCACCCCTTCTTTATCTCAAGTTGAGAATTTTCTCGAGCAAAGACCGCCAAGGTATCTGTGATTTTGCTGACCTGCGCATTCTCTTGAGAAAACTTGACATTTTGATCATAATTTCGGTGTTATATTTTCTGTATAGTCCTGTAATTTCCCGATTGGCTTGTAAAAATAAGTAATTAACCATGCTACTCCTAGTGAATAATCCTTCTCCAGTTATTCTTGTCTTAGATTACAGTTTGGCGGAATTGAAAAACTTGATTTGCAGGCATTTGTATCACATATGACCAGATACCCTATATGCAGAAAAAACTTTGTCAGTGTCTGTAAAAATTAGGGCTGCAGAATAAGTGTCAGATGTGCGCTTAATTCTATCATGAACTAACATATACCCAGTTGTCTGTGCCCATTTGGGGTCCCCTGTGGATCTGAAACAGATAAGTCCCGCGTAATCTGGTTAGGTTGGCAGCAGAACTAAGAGTTAACTCACATATGCCAAATGGCCATGTTGTAAATCACATTGCTCTTGCTTTTAGTAGTAACAAGAAAGTTGCATGGTTTCTGGAGCAGAATGACACGCCGTTATATTTAAATCATATATCGTTATTGTTTTTGAGACTTCATATTTGGAGAGTTAAATAGTCGACACTGGATGTATAATGATTACCTCTATTGCCAAACGTCTTCTCTTCTTCTTTCTTTTTCACCTTTCAGTTTCTGTTTCTCTAATGAGACTATGATTACACTTATTGAAATGCAGGCTTTCCCCTGGCATCAAAGAGTTGGTTGAGACGTTAAAGGCTAAACAAATTGATGTTTATCTGATATCTGGTGGATTTCGTCAAATGATCAATGTATGGAGCGTAGCTGTATTTTTTCTTCTGGTCGTCACTGTAGGCTCAAAGAATGAAATTATTACTTACTAATCACATGACTTCAGTTTGATACTGTACCCGATGAAATTTGAAACTAGCGCATGCAGATCTTGAATACCCGTATGGTTCACCAAAAGACTGGACAAGCCTCAATATGCCTAAAGAAAGTAATATGTCAAAATACACATTTGTTACAGAATAACCACAAAATCTCCACTGAATTTAGAATTTGTAATGACAGCCAAAGAGCTTGTAGATGTAGATTCCTTAACTAGAATCTGTCGGTTGAGCAGTGTCATCTCTGCTGTTCTTCTAAAGCAGGATGCTTATTCAGGTCTCAAAAAAAAAAAAAAAAAAACCCAGCATCCATATGATTCTGAGAGGCCGTGCTTGCAATTTGGTGTTTTTCAGTAAAAAAGATAACAAACCAAATAATAGCAACTAGTGTCTATATCTTCCAGTGCCTGTCATATTTAAATTCTTATAGCAGCTTCAACATTGTCATGAGTTCTAAGAATTCAGTGTAGTGTTTTTCATATTGGATAAGCAAATTGATTCTACTCACATGTACACAATACTGAATTAGATGGTCTATTACCTTTCTGCTTACTGAGACACTTCTTATGAAGCCCGTTGCATCAATACTTGGGATCCCAAAAGAAAATATTTTTGCCAATCAACTGCTTTTTGGAAGCTCTGGAGAGTTTTTAGGGTTTGATAGAAATGAACCTACTTCAAGGAGTGGAGGAAAAGCAACTGCAGTTGAACAGATAAGGAAGGTTAGTGTTGCTCAGTTTCCCACGCTCATTAATTTTTACTAAATGCATCGCTTGTAACTCTGGGCAAACTGATTTTTCAGGCTCAGAAATACAAAGTATTAGCTATGATAGGAGATGGTGCGACCGATCTTGAGGTAAGTAAAATCCTGCATGTACATGTAATAAAGGTTGATCGTCTCATTCGAATCATGTAACCAAAACAAATTCAACTTTTTTAAGAGACATGGTTTCTTAATCAACTTGTTTCCGAAATTGACTGTGATCGAAATTTATATCATGTTCCAATCTGTTTGCTGTGTTCTGCCCTTTAGGCTCGTAGGCCAGGTGCTGCTGACTTGTTCATCTGCTATGCTGGTGTTCAACTTCGAGAATCTGTGGCTGCAAAAGCTGATTGGCTTGTTTTTGATTTTCAAGACCTCATTAATTTGCTGGGATAGCTTCATTTGTTTTGATCAGATCAGAGTCCTTTTTGTGTTCCCCCCAAAGGTTATGGCACTTCTCTCCGTGGAGGATTATGTAACTGCAAGGAAATTAACAGTTGATGCTTTACTTCTGAGAGCCAATAATTACCCCCCCCCTATTTTTATCGGTTAGTTCATCATTGTCCTTGCCTCTTGTTTTAACTGTAAATTTGCACCACAATTAGTTATCTTTTCCACAATACAAACTGAGTAAACAATGCTTAAAAAACTCTTGGCCCAGCAAAAAGACGTTAAGAAACTATGAATTCGACACGAATAGTTAACAGAACAGTCTTGTGATAATACATCAATATGCTCGGTTTTCATGTTACAGTCCAGAGATTTTTCACGTCACTGAATATAACTGAACTAACTGAACCCTGAATATAATTTGGATCAGTTTGATATGATTAGTTCAGTTGTCACTAACTCTCGTGTCATAGTAAAATCACTTTATGGGGCAGTAATAATCAACAAATCAATAAAAAAATGAAATTGTTGACAGAAGCTAGTTTGATGTTAGGCATAAAAAAGAAGAAAGAGATTCGATATCTGTGATCTTCTTGATGTTTAGCAATTAAAATTTCAGCACTAACATTTAGACTTATGTTTCAATCCTAATGGTCAATGAGAAATGAGGGTGTGAATTTGAAAGCAATCTCCCTTCCGACTCTGTTTATTGCCGCCGAGGTTCTGGAGCAGCTAGGCTTAAAGGAATTCAATGATGCGTTGTTTTCATCTTTTCTTGTCAACGCTTGAGAACAATCTTTTTAGTCAGAAACTATGAATATTTCTTTTTAAAAAATTTCTATAAACTATGTATCGCAACTTATTATCAAAGTCAATGTCATCATGCTTTTATAGTATAGCTATCATTTGTTCATATGTTAATAATAAAAAAAATTATATAGTGTTATCCTTCTAATCTTATTCATAAATCATTTGAACTTATTTTGTTGAGTTAAAAAACTCAAAACCTCATTAAATTTATCTTAAAATTTAACATTTTAACTTAATCCTATTTAACATATATTATACTTTCTGATAATAAAATCTATACAATAAAACATTACTTTTAAAACTCTACAGAGTCAAAGCTCTTGTGTGACCTAATGTTTTTCCATGAATTTTTCATCAATGCGCAGCGCGAAAAGCATAAATATATTTAGTCTATGATTAACTGAATCTCACCAAATATATCGGAATCATACGTCTTTGTCCACCTTTCCCGCGTTTGGACATCCATTTCTCTGATATTTTCGTTAAGTTTTATGAATAAAAAGACAAAATACATAGATAAGGAAGAACATTTTTCTGATATCTTCATTTTTTATCGGAAGCCTCAAGTCAAGTCAGTACGAGCGAAAGCTTCTTTTGAGAAATGTTAATGTCACAAGGAAAATATATTTATGGCACTTTCGACTAATTTATTAATCTGGGGAATTCATTGGCTCAGCCGCGCAATACCAGACAGGCGTGCATTTCTTGGAGATAACGGCGGGGCGGGGGTTTTTTCTCTCCAATGGAAGTATAATCAAACCTTCGAGCTTCGACAAACATCGCGAGGGAATGCTGGGCTTGATAGATTTGATTCAGGAAGTATTATTTCTTTAACCTCCCTTGTTCTTAATGCCGGAGAAACAGCAGCAAGAGGTGTTTTTTCACAACGGGCTCATCTTTTACATAAATTTTGCCGCGAATAAGCTACTTTCAGACAGTTCATCAGTGTTGCTGAAGCATGATATAATGAGAGGATTTGCTGCTATTGATTACGGTCTTTTCTGCTCTCTCCGAAGAAAGTAATCATCTAGGTGGTGGTTGTTTCTGACATTGGCTGACTTTTTTATGCTTGTGAAGTTCACAAAAAGTTATAAATATCATTTCCAGATTATTCTTGTTCATTCTTTCTGGTGATTCTCACTTGTTTGAACTTTTCCAACTGCTGTTGCTCTTGTGGTTATGGGAATGAGGGATACGTCGTCAATGCAACGAGTGGCGGGGCTAAGGATAACGGTTTTCGTAGTTTGATTGATGCATGATGGGGTTCTTCTGTGTGTTATGATGAGACTTGGAAGAAGTGAAGTCTATTTCGTGAGTAAAGGATTGTGGCTTTGTCTCTCTGGATGTGGCTTCCTATATTGTATTTTTTGACCTATCATTTGCTGAACACTTACTGGCAATTTCTCAACATCCGTGAAAAATTTCTGTTAGCTTTTAGAAGCTAATAATTGATAGGAAGACGATAATTTGCATTGTGGAGCTGGGCTAGTGTTTTCTTGCTCTGTGGGAGGAAAGGAAGAGCAAAAATGGATCTTTGGGTTGTTGCAGCAGCTGCAGGAGCTAGTTATTTAGTTCGATTTTGGAACAGAAATTCAAAGAATAGTGATAGTTCACGCCAATTGTCTTCGGAGGATCCCAATTTCGAGAATCCTGAGAGCCCAAGACACTCCTCTCACAGACAAGTGCGGAGAGAAAAATTAGGTAAAGATGTTTCTTCAGAACAAAGAGGTTTTGATGAAAAACCTACAGAAGGGATCTCAATGGATGGTCTTTCAACAATGGAAATAATTTCTAACGAAGTGCTGCATAGTGAAAAGATAAGATCTTTTGGGATGCACGATGACAGCATTGTACTTTCAATATCAAACTTGCCGCAGTCATTGTCACCAAACGGGAACTTGAATGATGCTGAAGGTGAAAATGAGCAAATCTATGATGTTGGTGGTAATCATGATTTCAGGTCTCCTGACTCATATGCCAGAGAAGTGGGTCCTAACAATTGTTCTGCTGGGAGTAAAACTTCTCTCAAAACTAAGAATTTGCATGGACGTTTAGGTAGACCTTTGAATTCCTTAGAAAGTTGCCTAATGGCTCAGCTATACAAGGAACACTCAGAAGTGGAAGAATATGTCTTGAGCTCTCTTCCATCGCCTGCTACACCCACAAGGTCGTTTCTTGTAAGTAATGGAAGCCGGATAATTCGATCAAACCATAATTCCTTCAGTACATTGATTGGAAAGGATGAACATAAGTGGTGTGAGGAAGCCTATCAAGACCATGCTGGTAGTCTATTTGGAATTCCTTCCCTGCCAAAAGTTGGATGTTTACATGATCATAAGAAGCTGAAACACGAGGCAAGAAAATTGCCAAGTGAAAGATTGAGCTCTTCTGATGTTTCTGTCAGTAGAAAAAACATTCATGCTCAACTAGGTATAGTTCTCAGATTATAATATCTTTTAAGACTGTGCTGTAGTCCAATTAATTTTTCCTTTGCTTGTCATTTATGTGTTGTTGTTATTTGTGTTGGAGATGAGAGAAAAAGGGAGGGTTAACTGCCTAAGAAGGAGGATCTTTTTTCAACTTCTTAACTCCTTGGAAACTTTTTCAGTCTGTCTTTGGAGTATACAGTTGACTAGTTGAGTTTTTTTGTGGCGCTTTTATAAATTTATGCTTAATTATAATCATTTTCTTTATCTATCATTTTCACATAGAGACAGCCAACGGGTAGCAAAGTTCAATATGTATCTGTTAATTTAAAATTAAATGGTTTTTCAACCGCTTTAAACTTTTTTAGGGTGGAGACCATGGCATTACCAGCACCGGTTAGCAGAGAATTTTATATTTTGTTTCTCAAGTCTCAATTCATATGCAGTAGCATGTTAAACTGTCGCCTCAGCTTGCTCTTTAACTGCAATTTATTTCTGAATAGGCTGATAGCATGTCCTGGGTACTTACTTGTGTCTTGCAATGTGGTTCTGTAATGATTTCATTTACTGACATTTCCGTAATCTTCAGATGTGACATTTCTCTTCAGTCTTGGGCTCTCTTTTGGGATAATACTTTCCATCATAACAAATAAAAGAGAATCAGACAAGTTAAGAGATTTGTTGAAGCAGACTGAAAACTTGGTACAGGATCTACAAGAAGAGATTGAAATGAAAGATTCGATGACAGTGAAGGAGTTAAGTAATGAGAATTATAGTTTACAGGATAGGTGTGACCATTCTTCCTATGATAGGGAGCTGAATGGATTTTCCTCTGAGAAGCATATGGATAACTCTCCTAGAGATGGCTGCAAAGAACTATATAATCAGGAGGAGGAAGAAAATTCAGAACCTATACACAAAATTGAAGCCGAGCTTGAAGCTGAACTGGAGAGATTAGGGTTAAACATGAATACTTCTAGCCTGGAGAGCAAGCTTTCTGAGCTTGTTGAGGTTAGCGTTAATATATAATACTGGACCTTTAGCCACACAACATATCTTGTTTAGAATGGCTTTTTTGATCATCGTAGAATATTTAACACTGTTGTATTGCTTTGCATCACATGCTGACTGATCTGATGCCATCTTGATGGAAGTGACAAAAAATCGGAGTAAAAATGGCCCTAATTTTTTAAATATTAAAATAGACTAGTTGAGAGTATTTAAGTCAAATCTTCCCTCTTTTCATCTCTATGATGTAAATCATTCAGTTCATTAAAAAAAAAAAACCTCTATAATGCAAATCCTTGACTGAGCTGTTAACATGAAACATAAACTATGCGTATAGAAGCTGAACTGCTGAAATCACCCCACTATCTGTTTTATATCTTTTCTCAACATCATTTCTTTAGCTGATATTTACTCGTTACTGGCATTATTTTGGCATATTGCCTATGTTTGTCTTTTGACCTTAACGTAGCCTGTTATCGATGCTTCTGATGTTATCTGGCATTTGCCAGAATTAACAAAAGAAAGGAATATGAAAGAAAACGGGGCAAAGTGAACACAAGAAAAATTTAGAAAATTCTCTACAATTATTCTGGAGTATATGGTCAGGCGAGATCAGTAATTTTAATGATGCATTATTCCCACAGGTTGACCCAGACTTTGTAGCAGATTTTGCTCAAGGTGAATTTCGAGCCGACAAGGTCATGGGTAAAGCTTTTTCCCCACGAAAATCTGATGGGAGTACCAGTGATGCGATCACACCTCTCCCTGGAAATTATGCGGTTTCACCTCATGAATTGAGCCTAAGATTGCATGAACTTATTGAATCCAGGCTTGAAGAACGTGTAAATGAACTCGAAAATGCCCTTCAAAATAGCCAGAGGAAAGTACAGCTTATGGAAACAGAGCACAAGCAATGTTACCTGAGAAATTTAAGTAGCTATTCACAGGCATCACCCTTGGGGGGAGGAAATCCATTGACGTATGATGTATGTGACCCGATGGCCCAACCTCTAGTTATAAATTTATCAGGTGAAGCACTTGATGCCTACAATGAAGCTTATGAAGAATTAATAAAAACAGACGAGTCAGAACAGAATTCACCATCAGGCATCCATGATTACCAAGGATTGTTTGGAATTCAACATGGTGGAACAAACGGCTCTGTAACCTTCATCCCAGGTGATAGAGAGAGATTTTTAGAATTCTCTTCTAGGCAAAGCTCTGATTTTTGTGAATTAAATGGTGTTACAAGAGATGAAAATTGCGGTAGTGATAATGAGATAGAAAGGCAAGTGATAAGACAAATTGTTGACAGGACCAAGAGAGGATCTCCTGCTTTTCAGAATGTACAAAAATTGTTGTATTCTATGGATGAGGATGAACGTTGATATTTGATATGAAATACTGATACAGCAGAGTTCCCTTAATTCATTCTTTCTATACTATCTTTGACATCCTATAACTACTCTGCTAAATCAGTGGAAGTAGAATGCTCTTGCTTTGCAAGTCTCTTAAATTTTTGAAACGCTATCTCTAACGTAAATATGAAAAGAGAAAATTGAGTTTTGATATTATAGTACACTCATATAGACGAGTCAAGTTCCCTACTTTCTCCATTTACTTCATCTGAATCCCTACTAGTCTTCTTCAAACAATGCAGGTGTTAGTGAGTTTGATAGCCCTATTGCTAAGGTTTGTTACAAAAAGTGAGGAATATTTTTGGGGAATCTATCCTCGATTGCAAACTTTAAGAGGAAAACGGAGGGTTGAAGAGGGCTCTTAAGGGGAACATGGTAGGGTAGAAAATAGAAATCCAAAGTTCAGCACTATCAAAGTATATATGAGCGCTCGTGCGCACAGCTAACAGATCTTGTTAGTTTTTGAAGAATTACTCGGAGATTTCATTTCAACACTAACAATATATTTGTGTGCGTGTGTACATGTGTGTACACAAGCAACAGTGTTAATAATAAAAAAATAAAAATATACTTTTTAAATTTAAAGGTTTTAACTAAAATTTGATGTAAACTAAATATATATTTTAATATTTTATAAATATAGTAATAAATGAAGAGTTTAAACGATAAGTGAGAAATGATATCATGTTTTTCCTCCCCACTTGAGACATCTTGGTAATTAAATTCCTTGAAATCTCATAATTCCTCATTTTATCTTTTCAACAGTAAAAGCAACAGTGGATGAATCACTCAATAGTACCACATTTTTAAAATAATTTATGATTTACAAATACGTGCGAATAGTTTTATTATACCTTGCATGAATGTTCTTTTGCATCATTACGAACGGCCATCAGATTTCTCATTCGTTCTAGAACATTTTAGGAAAGTTTCAACGAGTACCACACTGGATTTTTCTAGAAACTGCAATTGGCAATGTCCGTCGGATTATTGGCAAATCTAGAGGTCGAAAAATGTCTCGATTCATGACTATCATAAAGTTTGGAGTGGAATTATAAAGTCGGAGATTTAACGTGGGCAAAAAAAAAAAAAGTTGGAGATTTGACAATTTTCAGCGGATCAGAATTAAAATCAAAACTCTACCGAAATGCGATCTTCAACAATCTAAGTTGGCAACAAAAATATTCCATTAAGAATGAATCGCAAACAGAAATGCTAAAGCATCTAATTGCCCATCTAACATAATAGTTCTTCCATCCAACCAGAAAACAAGCAAAAATATAAAGGTGGTAGTCTGCAAGGAACGGAAAATAGAACTCTATTATTCGAAAACTTTTATCCCCACCTATCATTACAGTCTCACGACTCATACAAGTGACACGACCAAAACAAAGTAATGAAACCAAATACAAATGACGCCCCATAGTACAAGAGTTTACTGAGAAACACCCAACCATTTTGAAAAGTTCTCAAATTCTGTGTAATCACTGTCAGAGATCATGGTGTGGTACCATGCCTTTCCTGCAGCCTTGATTGCAGAAGCCTCCTCCTGAAAAGGGCAAGGGAAAAGGGTTAACTATAACAATTGCCCACCATCACCATGTAAATGAGTAATGGTCAACAATGATAGCAAGAACTGAGACATAAAACTAGTAAAATGCCGTTCATAAATCAACTACCATATTCGCCCATATTCTGGCTTTTATGCAGAATTCTTGGTAACTGATAAAATATTTGTAAACAATCCATTTGTCGCACAAAAGTAGGATCATATGCGTTTAGCAAAGCACAATGACTAAACTAAATCATTCCTCCATAAGCTATCCAAGCATAACAAACATGCAAAAGGACAGCTCACAGATATTCCCCTCATCGTCACGAACCTTTTCAACTGAAATTTGTTCAAAATTGGAAAACTATAGTACAATCCTTCATCACTCAGGAAACTAACTCCCCATTTATACAAGCATAATTACCTTGGAAGTATGAAGCTGGGTTACCATGACAATTTTGTTGGACATCATTTCCTAAAATTCTTGCACAAAGGAAATACCTACTAGACCAGTCAATTTTTAACCACTTCCCATATGCTTGTCATTATATACAAATGAAACAATTCTATACAGGAATCATTAATCCAATGACTAGGACCTATTTCACACATGACATCAACTTCAATAACAATTTCTGAGCACTCCCTCCGCTAGGGAATACTTTGCTAGAATTTAGATTTCTATTAGGCACAGAACAAAGAAAACTACTAATCTAGTCGGTATATTATGCTTTAAATGAAAGCAAGGATATTCAGAACAGCGCACCTTAGGGACAGACTTCCTCTTCTGATCAAGTTTCTCCTTCTTTGCTTTCACTCGCTGAGCTTCAGCAAGAAGAGCCATCCTCTTAACCGTCTTGGCATATGGATTCAGCTTCAACATAGCATTCATGTTCTTGAGTGGGTTCTTCTTCAGTGGTGCCCTCTTGACTTCCTTCTTGATCGGCCTTACGACAGATTGAATCTCATCAGAGTTGATAATCCTTGCTAAATCGGAATTGACCATCTTGGACCTCGGAAGCAGGTAACCCTTCTTCTTTTCTGATGGCTTATCGAACGAGCCATAGACAGAATCCAGCTTCTCAAAAGCCGACTTGGTCCAGATGACGAACCGTCCAAGATGACCACCAGGAGCAAGCTTCAGCAGATTCAACCTATCTACATTAGCAACCTCAACACCAGGTATGTTCCTAAATGCCTTCACCGCTTTAGCTCCTTCAGTTCCATACACAATAAGAGGACCTTTGCGAGAAATATATCGGCGATTTCTCATCTTACCCTTACCCGGTCGAATAGAGTGGCTATCCTTTGCCTTCTCAGCATCAGGAAAAGCACCAACCTGCTTCAGAACTTTGATAGCGTCCTTCGTTTTCTCAACACCCTCAGCTAAATCACTCACGACCAGAGGCATCTCCGGCACGGATTCAATCCGGTGACCGCGAGCCATAACAAGGGACGGAACCGCCGAAGCAGCAATGGCCGAAACGACGGCATGACGCTTCTGAGTCACATTAACTCTACGATGCCAGCGGCGCCAAGTCTTGGTAGGAGCGAACATACGTCCACCACGACACATGTTGCCGAAAGCACCCTGCCCCGCGCGATGGGTCCCGCCACCGGGGACACGAGGGATACGAGAGACGGCACGGCCGGTACCCCAGGACTCGGCGGAGGTCTGGTGGCCAGCCCGCTTGCTGACGGCGTAAGGTTGACGGCTGTTCTTGGAAATATTGGAGTGAACGAAGGTAACAATGTCGGGTCGAATCGATGCCTTCATGACATCAGGAAGTGGAACTGTTGGAGCTGTGTCGGTGGCCATATCGCCCTCAAGGGCTTGCACGGTGACGAGAGGCCTAGCCGCGGCAGCCATGCTGGAGAGGAAGGTGGGCGGAGACTGAGGAAGACGACGCTTGTGCTTGAGAGTATTAACAGGGTTTTGGGTAGGGTTTCCATTTCCAAATAACTTTGTGAAAACCGGGTTTAGGTCGATTCAGGGCTATATTTGGGCCGATCACATATACCCAATGAGCTCCCAACTCAGATGCTACATTTTTGGGCTTAAGTGTAAAAAACAAAAGGAGCGTATTCAAATTTTGAAGTTACCAACAGGGATAGTCCAAGTAATAAGTAGCTTGGTTCCGTTTAAGTGGGATCTCAAATTTGAACTCCAGTGTACACAGAAATTCTCATTGAGAGACTCAACCACTACAGCCAGTTAGTGGGTCAAATTCAGGTGTAGTGGGAGTAAAAATCCGATGCATTTGATGAGCAACAAAGGAAAAAAAAGGCAGAAGTTAAGGGGCTAACAATGGTATGAGATATAGGATTCAAGAAGGTCGTGCCCTAAAACGTACGTCAAGTGGGGCATGCAGCCTGCTTCACATTCAACTCAAGAAGTCTCTTGTACTCATAAGAGCTGGATATTGTTTATATTTCAAAAAAGCAGAATCACCTTACGGGTGCTCTAAGGAAGAATTGGCTAAGTCGGCTTTATTTAATAGTTGTTCTAGTTATTAGAGGACTTTAGTAATAAATGAGTTTTGAGTTTTGCTATTCATTTGTACCCAAAAAAAAAAAAAAAGGCTGAAGTTAATGGGGTCAGGCATGGATTGCTTAATAATTTGCTTATTTCTTATAAAACACTTCACACGGTTACATATTCCCAATTCCCATGGTTGACTGGATGTACCTAATCAAAATCATAATAGGATACACAGTGAATAATGCCATCAAGTGTAGCTTGGTTGTTGCAGCAAGGGAGGAATAACTTTTAGATACAAGTCAATTGCTTTTTACCCAAAAAGCAGAGTTTTTGAGAAATTGGAGGGGTAGTTTAGTGACTAGAGAACAAAAACACTGATATGTTATTATTTTTGAAGAGATTCTTCGATCTTCGTTTAATGAAGGAATCGGCAAATTTTAATATTATAAAATAAGGAGCCTATCCCCATTGATATAAACCGAACTATTCAGGAAATGATACGGACAGCCAAGTTCCACTCTCAGATCAGCGCAGGAAATTAACCAGTTCCTGAGTTCATATAATTTGAAACTAACCAATTTAGGCTAGGCTTCATATGACAATATAGGAGTGGAGAAAAAAAAACCGTATCTGCTGCAGCAAACAAGAGGACGACGACAAAAATGAATACTAAGAGCTTGACTAATAATAGTTTTTAAAAAATGATTGCACGTAATCCGATGTTAGTATGTGAATGGAATTTTGTTTCGACTTGCGTAAAAGTATTCTAGAAGCACTTCTGAAAGGGAGCTCAACATGCTCTAAATATAACGAAATGCACTTGGAAGGGCACATCTTAAAGATCCACGTCAGCCAAGAATTATTACTATAGAAGTTCACCTCAAACATCGATTTACAAGCTGAATTAAAGATTCCAATGTGGCCAAATGTCAAAATCGCCTCAAATTACGTAACGGATACTAATTGCCATTTTCTTAGAATAAGAAGAACGACAAGAAAAATCACCTTTGAAATTACTTTCTTCCCTGCTTTCTATTACTGAAATTACTTGCTTGAATAACCTCATCAGGCACTGGTCCATCCATATGCCATCCAACACAGCTTCAAAGAAAACTGGTCCAGAAAGCAACGCAAACCTAAGACCCTACGAGACTTCTTCAAGCCCTTTTGGCAAAATTATCAGAATCATCATCATCATCTCGGAAGTTTTCCTCAATTGTTCCGAAATCTCCAACATCCTGAACTATATTGTCGCTTTCTTTGCCATCCAATTGACCCCTGCTGCCGACATCTCCATCATATCCACCAGCAAAGCCGCTACCTGAACCTGGACCTCCGCTGCTACCAAAATCGGCTGAACTGCCAAAGTTGCCACTGCGTCCAAATCCAGCAGCATTGCCAAAGCTATCACTGCCACCACTCGCAGGAGCATCAAAACTAGGAGCACTTCCATAGTCATCACTACCTCCACCACCACCAGAAACACCGAAGTTCCCACTGTTGCCACCATATCCTCCAGTGCTGCCACCAGCATAAGTGCTTCCACCTGCAAAGTTCCCATCATTTACATAATTGCTCCCGCCGAAATCACCACCAGCACTTCCAGTTCCAAAGCTGTCAGCAGCAGCTCCACTTCCACCGTTACCACCATATCCTCCAGCACTTCCACCAGCATAAGGGCTTCCACTTGCAAAGTTACCATCATTTGCAAAACTGCCACCTGCGGCCCCGGCTCCAAAATTGTTAGAAGCGTAGTTGTTGCCCATGCTGCCACCAGAACCATAGCTTCCTCCACCATATCCACCACCACCATAACCTCCTGCGGCATTGCCACCATATGCACCAGAACCACCATAGGAAGGGTTACCATAACTGCCTCCAAAGCCAGCACCAGCACCGTATGGAGCATTGCCATAACCACCACCACCACCATATCGTGGCCTCTCATTTGCATAATTTACCCGAACTCGGCGACCATGAAGATCCTGGGAAAATGATAAGCAATAAGAAGAAAGAAACATTCATCCTACCAAAAGAACTACGTGATTTGAGGAAAAGAAGGAAACCTCCGCTATAGTAGTCAAGTAAGGAAGTAATTCCCTAATGGTTGGTATGTATAAATTCTTGATGTGCTATGAACAAATTATGATGACTGTACCAAATGAACAACTACCAACTTTCTAAGGGCATGTATTAGGGCTAAAACAAACTATTTCAACATCATAAAAAAATAGCAACTGCTACTTAAGCGCACAGATCATGCACCACTCATGATGCAACATCCAAAAAGTTAATAGCTTATGTGGCTTCAAAGCAGCTATAATGCGGATATGAATATGGTACACCAACTGATGAGACTCTAACCCCCAAGAGTAACAAGGCTCCATTACCTGTCCATCTAAGGCCTGAATGGCACTTGATGCCTCCTCAACTGATGTGAAAGTGACAAAGGCAAACCCTCTAGATCTACCAGAGTCACGATCCATAATTATCCTTGCTACAAAGTTTACGAGATCAAACAGAGATTAATACAAAAAGTAATACCAAAAAATTCGACAGAAGAACTATCAAGCCAAAAACAAAAGTTAACAGTCAACAAACAGAAATCTTAACAATTTACCATCAGCTATTTCACCATATTTCGCAAAAGCTTCCCTCAAACTTTGCTCATCAGTGGAATATGACAGTCCTACAACAAGAAATGTCATATGCATATATATCATTATTATTAACTTGGAAAACATAAAGAGAAGGCCGTGATAGCAAATGAAAATGTAATTCAAAATCCACCTCCTACAAAAACCCTTGAACTCGCAGCAGATGACATGCACCGTATAGCCTGGAAAATAGATGGAGCTGAACGTAATTCTGAACTGAGCTGCTTATTTGCAGCTTGTCTTAGTATATTCCCAACTCTACCAAAGAAAGCCATCCCTATAATCTGTGCAGAACTGTAAACGTTGATGAGTAATATTAGCTGTGATAATTATCAATACACAAGATACATACGATATTTCAAATTGAATTTATGCCTGAAAAAAGAGAAAACGGTATTCCAACACAACCCTCGAGAAAGCCTTAATGAACTGCAAAAATTTATCCAATCATTTACGATCATTTTCCTGTTCCCGTCCCAAACAAGATTTGAAGTTAGTAGGTGAATAAACTGTACGATTCTAAGATGCTCATAGCCACCTCAGGCACAAGTCCGCCCACCTCCAACAAAATAAATACCTAAACCGTTTTTCCATTTCCGTTTGTCAAACTTTTCATTCATTACACCAGTAATCACACATGAAAATACAACGTACATATAGCATGATAAAAAACGAAAAACAAAAAAAAATATTCGATTCAATAAAGAGCCACACTTTCAGATCATAGTTGAATCAACTATTGGCCCATCTCAGTAAACACTCGAGAGGAGATAATATAACAACAAAAGAATTTTGCGAATCGCAAGACAAAGAATATCTGAGCTAAGGAAAAAAATGAAGATGTGTAGAGAAAGATAAAACTGAAATTGAATGAAACATCGTGATGCAGCATGATACCTTCCCGTGCTTCCCAATGTCTCTACGAGAGTGTGATACTCTACTAAAACCCTAAGCAAGATTTTTCATTCGACCCTCGGTTTATGTAGGAGGAACCTCAAGTGGAAGGGATCTACGTGGAGAGCTTGAGTGACTAAGAACCGTTGATTGTATATGAGGGAATTTATATCCGTTAGATGGTAGTGAAAGTGTTCAGATGTTTCCGGAGTTATCATTTCCTCCTCATTTGTGTGATACGCTGTCGTTCTGGTTTCGCCTACGGCCTATCCATTAGTCAGCAATAGTCACTTGCGAGGGAACCAAAACCGGAGACATTGCGATTGTGGAAATACTAACCGGCGAATAAATTAGCCTAAACACTGTGTGATTCGAAAAAAGCCTGAATCTTTTCAATCTTTGACTTCTCCGATGGCCCAAAACCGAAGATCCCAGAGCGTTCTTGACTCTATGGGGGAAGAAATTGTTAGAATCCTTGCCCCTGTATCACTCTGTATGGTTTTGGTAGTAATCCTGGTCTCAATTCTTAATGGCAGCTCTGCTACATCATCAATATCAAGTATAGCCACCATAGCATATAGTGAGACCAGCACAGACTCTTCCTGGGACAAATTCATAGGTGCCCTTTTGAATTCCTTGGCATTCGTAGTTGCTATTACTGTTGTAACATTTGTTTTGGTCCTTCTCTTCTATTTCAGATTCACCAGATTCTTAAAACTATACATGGGTTTTTCTTCTTTTCTTGTTTTGGGATTCTTGGGTAGTGAAATTGCAATGTTTTTAATTGAATATTTTAGCCTCCCAATTGATTGCATAACATTTTCTCTGGTTGCCTTCAATTTTGCTGTTGTTGGCGTATTGGCCGTCTTTATGTCAAAAATGGCAATTGTTATCACGCAAGGGTACTTGGTTCTTATTGGAGTTTTGGTCGCTTATTGGTTTACTATGTTGCCTGAATGGACCACTTGGGTGCTGCTGGTTGCTTTGGCATTGTATGACCTTGCAGCAGTCTTGCTGCCTATTGGACCACTTAGGCTTTTGGTAGAGCTCGCGATATCGAGAGATGAAGAAATCCCAGCATTGGTTTATGAGGCTAGGCCAGTAAACTGTAATAATTTAGACCCAAGGGCTGGAGTGACTCAGAGGCGGGTATGGAGGGATACGAGGAGGATTGAGAATTCAAATAATCAAACTGATCCCAACCTGAGTGATGAATCAAACTCTACTCTGAATGACAATGCTGTTTTGAATATGAATTTGAATGGTAGTGATCCAGATGGAACTCACAATGCAACAAATTTGATTATGCAAAATGCTGTCTTAAATCCAAGTATTGATTCTAATACTTCTTATGGCATCTGTTCTGACAGAAATTTAGTCAGAGCGGAAGAGGGGCAAGTTCAGGAAACTGATTCAGAACTTTCTGCTCCTCTAATTAACTATCGAATGAATGCCCAGTTAAATAGATCAGAAGAAGAAGCAAATGTAAATTTGATGCTGGAGGGAATAGGGCTAGCATCATCTGGTGGAATCAAGTTAGGGTTGGGAGATTTCATCTTCTATAGTGTTTTGGTTGCCAGGGCAGCAATGTACGATTTTATGACCGTATATGCATGCTATCTTGCTATTATTGCTGGTCTCGGAATCACTTTGATGCTTTTGGCATTATATCAGAAAGCCCTTCCTGCTCTTCCAGTGTCGGTAACATTGGGAGTGTTGTTTTATTTTTTGACCAGGCTCTTGCTTGAGGTATTTGTGGTACAATGCTCCTTGAATTTCTTGATGTTCTGAAGTTAATTATATTACTTGAATGGAAGTTGACTATCAAATACATTCCCTCATTTCTTGAATGTATACTGCCTTTCAAATTCTGTGCTTCATGTCCCATATCTGGCTGAAGGCTTTCAATCAGTGTGTCTCTCCTTTAACTTGTATATTATTTACTTTCTCCGTCTTTCGACTAATTAGTTCAGTCAGCATCATAAATTTTATTTCTTTCAATTTTCCCCCAGTGACTGGAAAATATCTGTAGTATAGCATGTTTAGGATCTGTTATACCTTAGCCTTTTTTAAAAAAAAAATAATAATAATTTCGTTATGTAGGTTTTGAAGTTAGATTACTATGATTCTGGTCAACGAAATTAGATTAATATGATCGATCAAGCAAACTTGCTTATTGACGCCTAAACATTACATATAAAAGAGTCTGTGAAACCCCTTGGATAAAGAATTACAATTGAAATAGCAATAGTTTTGTAAACCATTTGATTTTCAATAATATTTTAATTCCCAGAGGAAAGTATAATCAGGGAATGCAGATACAGTGGGAGCTAATGGTTTTTTAAACCATTTAATTAGACACGACATATTCAGAGGCAAAAGATGCTACATCACAACGTTATGATAAGATTTATCTTCAACTAAGGAATTGGCCATGATGTACCCTATTAGCTGACTGATTTCATCGTGTTAGATTAGTGTGTTTCTGGATGGATTTTCTAATACAATTTGCCGTTCTTGGGGGAGTAACGTGTAGATATACAACAAATACATGATGCATCAAAGAGAATATTGCAGTCATGTGATGAATGCTCTTTTGCTGGTTCCACTGGAATTCAGGTTTCTTAGGAGCTTAACTTTGCACTCATCCGAAGGCAGTTTATTATATGCATGATCTCAGAAGTTTTTTTTTTTTTTTTTGATCTGACTATCTAACTATATCATATTCAAACATGGTCAGGCCGAATTGGGGATAGTTCTCCCAAAAGTATTTTCTACATTTGCATGGACTTAAACCCAAGAGCTCATGCTTGTGATGTGAGTTTTGTCATGTATATTCTTGCATAACTGGAGTAGGATTTCATTGATGAGACAAATGAGATATGGTGTGAGGTAGATGTGGAGAGTATAACTGTCTTTATCTTGTGTGGGTTATTTTGAAGCTTAGGCTTGGAAAGATGACTGGAGAAGGGTTCATTTTTCGTGGGTTGAGATTCAGAACGTCAGATATTCGAAAGTAGGTTTTGTAAAATGAGGAAAACTTATAGACTGTAGATTGTTGCAGGATAGTGTTATAGTGTTATTCGGGGTGTTGACAAGAGCTTTCAGTTGCACTTATGAGACCCAATGAAGCATGTTTGGTCTCAGTGAGCTGGTCCAAACTCTCGTTCAACCAGAGCAAACATAATGCTCATGAAAAGGGATTGGTTAAAAGCCTTGAGTCATTTACTAAAAACACATTTGGCAAAAATTGTCATTTTTTTACATGCAATTTGGAAATTCCTAGAAAGCTTTTATTGAAATCGTTTTCAATTAAGCATTTTTTTTATATTGATATTTTGATTTTACGAATATCATAAGTTAAATTAGAAGAATAGTGCTTGCATGTAGGGAGTGCCAAAAGAATGAATATAAAAAAATGTTTAATTAAAGAAAGATTGCAAATGATACTTCTACCATTTCTGACATAGAAAAGACTTCCGGTTTGCTAGAATGTCATTGCCATCTCTATTTACCTGGACTCGGGAATTCTTTAAAAAGGAACTCGCAATGGGGTGGGTTCAAAACGACTTGTAGTGCATCCTTTTTATTGTGAACAAGAAGGCGAAAGCCCATAACAGCTCAGCTTCTTGTTCTGTTTCCCCCTCACGTTCTCTGGTAGAGTTCACACCTGCGAAGACCGGGCAACGACGACGACATCCTTACCAAAACGATCACCTGTACATGTATGATTCAACCCCCGAGGACAGAAAAAAATACCAACCGATCACAAGAAAACATTTTACAAATCTCAGGCTTCTTAGGATAGATCTTAGCCATGTTTAAAGGGACAAACCGATTTGAAATTACAAGCGGGGGTTTTAGCTTTTTATTTCCCAGTAAGCATTAGAAACGTTTTTGAAAAACCTACCCTTAATTAAACACATCAAGTATCAAACATAACAATAATTATATTTCAAATAAAAACACCACATTTGAATTGAATTAAGGATTAAGGATAATCTAGAAGCGTTACAAATAAAAATAAATCCTTCCCTTGAGATATTGTCCATTGACCGGGCAATTTCTCCTCGTCTTGTATTATCATCATCTATGGAATTAAAGTTGAATTAATTAACAAGATTTACCTGAGAACCTAGTCCTATTTTGTCGCATTAATGATTACACGCAGGATCTAGGTGAAATCAAAAGATGCAATTAATGTGACCCCTCAGAGAGTGTATCCTTTGAGTCTCGCGTGTTGTTGACAATTCTTGGCCTCCAGAAACTCAAATGTCATGTTCAGGTCACACCCCAATATACTTTCTGCAACATATGGCTTGGTTGTTGATGAATTGGTCAAAGAAGCATCCTAAACCTAAAACTAAAACTAAAACCAAGACCGATACGCTTCTTCAGCCTGCGCGACCTGTCTAAGGACCAAATCCTCAAGTCCATGAAAAAAGACAACAGCACTATACCAGTAGTATCATTAACAATTCTGTAAAAGAAGAGCGTAGAAGTCTAAAATTCCACTAGAACGGAGAAAAGGTATAAACAATTCTCAGGAGTGTAAAAGGGAGACACGAGGAAGACAATTAGGAACCGACAATCTAGAATGAGAAAATGTGAGCCACAAAGTTTAATCCAAGGACTAGTCTGATATTAAAGAGAAGGTTCAGTCCATTTCAGACATTAAATGCATGAGCGTCAAATAAAGCCTCCACGAAAAAAAATAGCAGCAGAATTAGTTTACCAGGGACCCAGGGAACAGTAACCAAGACACTATCTTGCATCCTAAGTTAAACAAGAAAGTTACATCAGAAAAATTGTCCTTGTGTTGAAATATTCTACCTTGCACAACCCCGTGGCTTGTTACGTGTGAATGAAAGCCACCTTTTTATCTTGTCTGCTATATTTGTGATTAATCACATACATCGCATTGCGCATGCTGTATTATGTGAACCCAATGAATTTTTCTTCGTGGTCTTTTTCTTCTGTTGTGCTTGAATGCCAGGAATGAAGATAAAGTCTGCCACTCGGTTGACTCTGAAAAGTATGTGGCCTTTCATGAGCCAACTGGTATACATTCAATTAATCAATGTTTCCTAAAGACCCGCAGAATCCGGCTTCTTCAATTTCACAATGATTTGTAAAAGGACAAATATCTTTTACTTGATTCTGCAACTGTTCAACGATAGGCAGATGTACAGGCATGAGGCTCTCCGTGGGTGAAGAAACTAAAATAAGAAAGCTTGCATCCACACAAAAACAATAGATAGCGTGACGGCGTAATAATCAGTCATCAGCACAGTTATTTGGATTGCTGCTTTATATTAAACATGAAACGTGTTAATTCACGACGACAGAGAGTCAGAGCTTATCATCACTTTATATTAAGGAGCGTTTAAGACTGAAGAGAGCAGATACATCCTATATTTGTTGTGTTTGATCATTTGTATCAACCTTCTCTGCCAGAAATTTTTTTTTCCTGTTAGAAAGAACATGGCTGCAAAAGCAAATGGCATTGACAACACAAATCCCCCAATTTCATATAAATTTACAGATAGTACAAAAAAGACATTTCATTCGTGTGATGATCAGATCTGGCCTTAATAATGCTAAACTAGCCATTTGCTAATGAGTAATGACAAGGAAATTGCATAGATTACACCTAGAAAAAAAAAAGGGTCGGACAAGTAATATTTGTAGTGACATGCTTAAAGCTCAAACCCTTCAATTTCGGCGTTGATGGTTGGACAAAGATTTTGAGGAACCTTGGAAAAGATCCAAAATCAACCCTTCCAGATCATCTACTGTGTACTTGATCCACTTCTCACTGATGGTGGATGAGATCTTCCCAATAAAAGTCCAGTAAGCATGAACCAGGTTCTGAGAAATTGAAATCTGTAGTTCTTCCCGAAGTTGAGGATCTGGGACACACCACCCTGTCTGGGTTCTATACACTTCCTCAAAGGCAGTATTGAAATCAATGCATCTTTTCTTTGGGGTTGCCTTTGAACTTAAAGCACAATGTTGCGTACTGTCCGTCTTAAGCATAGAAAGGACTGAACTCCAAATGGCCCTCTCATAGCAAATAGCTTCATGCCGGAACTTCCCTGTGTTTTCGCGAAGCCATTCATCTCCGAAGAATTGGCATAGTTCAGAGCTCTTAACCTTTTGAACCATGTAATGAGTGTTATTCATCATGAAAATATGTTGTAAGGACACGTCTTTGTATAATTTGGACTTGTTCCTCAGGTTGGATTCTAATGCGGTTGTTATTGACCTTAAGTGGCAAGCCATTGGACAAGTTGTAAGGGCTGAAGTACCATCATGTTCAGCATCTGGTGGAGCTTCTGAACTTACATCTGCAAGAAGCAGACCAAGAGTATCCTGGTATCCAGTGATCGTCTTGAGGTAATTCATGACGTACTTGGTGAGATGGTGAATTCCCCCTCCAGGGAACTTGTTTGTAGATGTATAAGTTGCAATGGTACTTTCAAATGCCAGAAATGTTGACCTTACAGTGTGCCCAAATCTCTTTACCAGTTTCTGAAACTCGTTCCTAATGAAACAATCAGCTTCTTCAAAGAACAAGACATCTACGGCCAAAGCAAGATCCTCCAGGACCTCGTACATATCAAGTAAGCGGAACAATCTCTCTGGGGCATGGGTTCCCATTGCAATAGCCTCACCAAAATTCAGAAGGGGCATCATGAAATTCCTTGATATTTCACAAAAGCAAGACTCATAAACAGATCCAAATTGTCCCAGAATCTGCCTGCACAAACGCTTTTCACTAGCGAGATATACCTTGATGATGATCTTCGCAACCCGAATCCATTTCTTAATCTCAGAGTTCAAGCAACTCCAATCCATTCTCAGAACATTCTCAATGCTCAACTTTTCCACTTCAAGAATAACAAAGTACTCATCCAAGGCATGCCTCCTGGAAGTAATGAAAGCCTGGCAGAATTCCTGATGGTATTTTGAAGCAAACATGACATCTGCAATGCCTTTTAAATCCGGAACTACATCGGGGCGCACCAAATCTATAGTGCAAGCCTCAGGTTGGCTAAAATCACCATCACTCCGGGATACTTCCTCAATTGGTTCATCCTCAGCTGAACCAAACGATTCATCAAACACCATATCAACTCTGTTAGAATGGAAAGACATGTATTCAGGTTCAAAAAATTGCTTATGCTGAACAAGAATGTGGACTAATTCTTTCTCAAGCCTTGACATAGAAATTTGCAGCACCCCATCGGCTCGCTGAACAAGTTCCTTTTGCTTCCCATTTTCATTCACAGAGAGACTCTGCAAACTTTGAGTCAGAGATTGGATTTCACCAACAGCACTCAAATAGTCTGAAGAGTCCCCAGGGCCAGAATCCCATATCATCAAATTATTTGCTTCCCAACTCATTACCTTGTCTTCAGCACATTTAAGACGCCTCTCTAGTTCCCTTGTACCCTTTCCAGTTCTGTCAGCGTGCCTGGTGGACATTGAAGACAAATGGGTCTCAAGATCCAAGAGAGTTTTTCTTAGGCCATCATTGACGCTCTTGCTTGCTGCTAATGCCTTTAAAATGTGCTGAGCCGCAGCTAATACATGTTGCTCTCCTTCATAGGTAGATATGCTAGATTGATGTTCCTCCATTAGGGTGGAGATGGCAAAGAAAGTGGCAAAACAGAGAGAGAGAGAGAGAGAGAGAGAGAGAGAGAGAGAGAGAGAGAGAGAGAGAGAGAGAGAGCACTCTGCAGGTGAATAGGATATGATTTCTGAAATTCTTCTTTAACAATCTAAAACCGATGGACTCAGAGAAAGCATTAGCAGGTCCAATAGAGAACCGAAAATGACATGTAATCGTTCACGCAAGAAAACTGAAGAGAAATTAGAACAAAAGAAAGTTTACTTATGGCAGAACAATGTCAGAACTCTCTTTTTACTTTTGTCCTCTGATCTCTCGACCCTCATAGAGTCATAGGTACTGATATCAATCCGCCCCAGTTCCCAGAAAATATAACCTCAAAACTCAAAAACCCACAATCAAAGTCGCAACAAGTAAGAGATAACTCTCCGCTCATTCCCTCCCACCAAACTCCCTGTGAAGCTTGAACCAGGAAAGTTACGGCACTGGAAAGCGCACACAGGTCTTAATTCTAGAAATGGATGAAATTAACGACAAACCCGGCAGAGTACGGTGCGCCAACCAAACTTAAATCTGAGACAGTGACACGAGAAGTTATCCCGATGCAGAAGCTGGTTCTTTGCCAAGAGAAACTAAGAAAGTGCGGGAAAATTTCGTGAGGGAGAAGAAAACAAGGGAGAGGGAGATAGAATGGGATTATGCAGCTAAGAATATGGAAGAGAAGTCTAAATTGAAGCTCCTCGACGCTATAAAATTGTGCAGGCGGAGCCTTTTCTCCCCTCAAAAGGAGTTTCATTGCATCGCTAATAATGCTTTGACTTTTGACTCGTACAAGCATTTGACTACCCAATAAACAATAACTATTGAACATTGCGAGAAATTGAGCAACCAGTCATTGCTTTGCTACGATAAAATACTAAACTCCGTACTATTGCAATTATA
This sequence comes from Vachellia collinsii, assembly GCA_006871305.1. Taxonomy (NCBI): domain Eukaryota; kingdom Viridiplantae; phylum Streptophyta; class Magnoliopsida; order Fabales; family Fabaceae; genus Vachellia; species Vachellia collinsii. The sequence continues at coordinate 142,162 of QFDD01121250.1, forward strand.
ATTTCATTTTGTCTCATTACTAAAATGGCTGAATATAATATTATCTCTCTATTTGTAGGTATCATTTTCATGCCAATCTTCACTGTATCTTGCCAATTTTATGAGAGGTTCCGTAGGGATTTGAATATAGTATTTCTAACGACCAATAAAAAATATAAAAAATTGCTCAGTTAATGTCACCCAACTGCCCTCGATGGTTAACAAACACAATGAGTCGAATTAAGGGGGAAAACACGTTCAAATACAGTAAGAAACAATGGCAATAATGAAAGGAAAAATTGTAATTTTACTTGCTAATTAACTCGGGGCTGGCTTGAGTGTGTCTGTATTTTGACTTCCAGCAATTGGTGACAACTTATATATTGCCATGAAGACTCAATATGATTTTTACTTAAAAAAATATCAGTATTCAACAAGATTTCTTGCATTTATATATATATATAACTATAGAAGTCTTTCTGGCCATATTTATTATAAAGCTCAGAACGTGCACTTGGGTTTGCATATGTATGGGACAAGATATTGTTTATTAATCCGATTACTAACTATTCCGGTATAGCATTTTTTTACTAAGGTGTATATATATATATTATACAATAAAGACATATTTTTTTAAAATACCGTCAAACATTAAATGTAGACAGTAAATATTTAAAATTTGATTTATCGTGTTATAAGAAGTTAACCCCTTTAATTATATGGTATTAGTTAAATTGTAATAACTGAACCAATGGTCTATAGATAAATTTTTCTTTTGATAGCATGAAAGGAGTGCATCTTAAAACAATTATTGATATCTGTGGAAAGGGAGAAAGTGATGAAAATAAAGTGAAGTCGTCCAAGCTTTTGTTGGTTTTCAGATGCGGGAAATTTTTTTAAAAAAAGGGTGTGTTATTTAATCTGGGTGCCGCTTGAGTGGTCAAGGAAAATAGTAGGGGAAAATAGCATCTAAGTCCCATAAAAAACATTAATTAAATAACAAAAAGGACAAGGTCAATAAAAATAAATATGGAAACTTACTAAAAAAATCCCTCAGATCTCAGTGTAAATTACTATTTATATGGATTGGTTATTGTGTCTTCAGTTATAGAAAATGAAAGGCTTATCTGTTAAAAGGGTACAATGATCTTTACACGTTAATATAATATTTTTCAAAAGACTTTTTAGTAAAAATCTAAAATTACAGAAAAATTTTCGTTATTTAATGCCTTTTGAAAAATTAAAATATGGAAGCTTACTAAAAAAATCTCTTAGATCTCAATGTAAATTACTATTTATATGGATTGATTATTGTGTTTGTGTCTTCAGCTATAGAAAATGAAAGGCTTATCTGTTAAGGGTGCAATGGTCTTTACACATTAACATAATATTTCAATGAGGTTTTAAAAAACTCTTTAGTAAGAATCTAAAATTACAGAGATTTGTTGGTTATTCAATGTCTTTCATGGGGCTAAGATGCGATTTTCGGGGAAGTGGTTAGGAACAAACAGGAATGGCGCGTACGAAGCCGATTGGTTCAGGTTAGTTAGGAAGAAATTTCCAATTTTCAAAAGTCATGCAAAATTCTTTTGACCTGTGGATCCAGGACTGTTCGCTTTTCTTTTTTTTCTTTGAAAACAAGTAGCTTGCTCATCAAGATAATCAAAATGTTTACTTTGAATTTGATGTTAAACGTGAGATTATCATCAGCGGATTTGTGATCATATTTAATTATTCACGATGGGGAAATGGGGCCCAAAAAAGAAAAACACGGATCATCTTTTTTTTTTTTTAGTGATTAATATAATAATGTTAGTCCTAACAGTGACTTCCATAACTTATGAACCTTAAGTCAGGCAGAATGGATCAATACAGTGAATTAAGATTTAGATTTCCATTGAATATAATTACCCTCAATGAAATGAGATTTAGGCAGTGGTAACTAACACAGTTGGTTGACAAAAAAGAGACTGGTGGGGTGTGATAAGAGTTTGTATTAGACGTTCTTTGCGTTCATTTTACGTTTCAATAATAATTCAGTCAAAATTATATATATATATAAAAAAAAACTTGTCTTTATCTTGACTAATTTTGTCTTTTTTTTTAACCTGTTTTTGTGGCGGCAGATGTAGTAAGTTAACATTATTGGTGTTATAACCTTGTTGGTTCCATGGACCCCCTCAGCATGGTTAACACTGCTGCTGATTTTTAATTTGCCTGCCTTTTTACCGCTCTTGTATTGTTTCAATTCTTTTAATGGAATTCCATTTCCACTAAAAAAAGAACTGATATGATAAATTTAAATATTTTCCTTATATAGGCATTTGAGTTAGGAACTTCCTGGCAATTTTTAGGCGAAAATCTTATGATCCTCGAGTGTTTTGCGGGGGGAATCTTTTTAAGATTCTCGAGCAACTGGCATCATGGGAATAAAGCTGTGAATCGTCCATTATATGAAGCATGAACTATATATCAGGCAACATAAAAATGAGACGCCTGAATTTGTGGAGAGCCATCACCTTCATCTAAAACATTTTCGATACCATCTCTTCACCCAAAACTCCCTCTCCCTCTCCCTCTCCCCACTTCATCATCATCATCGCCCTCTTTCTCCTCTTTTTCTACCCTTTTTCTTTGTTTCCTCGTTACTCTCTCTAGTCCTGGAGGCTAGGGGGCTGCTGATTTCCCGGTAACCGTGAATTTAGTTCATTTAGGGGTCCAACCGGCAGTCTCTTTCTTCTGCTCCCTCTCTCCTTGGCTCATTGTTTTTTCCCACGTGAGAGTCTCTTTTCCCCAATTCATTGACTCTAATCGATCCTTTTTCTGAGATTATCATTGTCTCTTCAAGAGTTTGAAGCCTGGGTATCTTCTACGTTACTTTGCATCCAACAGAGGCTGCATGATGAGAATAAGCATGAAGCAATCCCTTGAAATGCCATGCCAGATCAAAGTAAAATCTCATTAGACATCATTATGTGAAATAAGTAAAATCTCTGTTTTTCGTATGGTACAGCGTTTTGTTGTATATAGAGACGATATCTTGTATAATGCATTCTTCGAAAGACACAAGGTTATTTACGTTTGTTTTCTCTTTCCTTTGAGATTTGTTTTGGTGCCAGTGGGTTACCTCTTTACTTGTAAGGCTCAAACTTCAAGTTTGTCTGGGTAGAATGAACTGAGATGGCTAAAGGTCCATGAATGTACAAACTTTACACATATTCTCTCAATTCTGTGATCCTTCCGGCTATACCCATAATTGAGATAAAAACTGTTTCCTGTCCTCCTTGGCACGCGCTCATGTAACTTTTGTTTGTTAACTATAAAATATACATTTGCAATAATTATAGTAAACTGATGAATTTGCATTTACTATATCATGGTTCTGGCTTCACACGCCTTAAAAACTGTTCTCATGAACAAGCAATTATTCTTATAATGAATCAAAGAAAATCTACATTCTTATTTGGGTCTGTGCATTGAGAACTGAGATATTTTAGTTATGAATGTGGCACAAGAACTTTTAAACAGAGAATGACCTGAAGTTTTTTTTTTTTCCCTAATGGGAACCTGTTTTTGTGGTAATGGATCCAGGGGTGATCGAAGAATTGGTGCTGCAACAGATTCATGCTCATCTTCATCCTCTGCATCGTCAGAGCTGGCGATAAAAGATCCCTTTCAGCTTCAAAGTATGCATTCACCTAGAATATTCTTCAACCGATCCATCATCCAAACTATTGCCAACTCTCACAGATTGATCTGCAAAAAGCATTTCCAGTAATGGAGCAACCAGATGAAAGCGCCGTGAACAACACAGGAAATAAGCCACCGCCATCGCAAAATCCCTCTCAAACACCGAGTAGTGCAACCAACAATGAGCCTGAAACTGCTCACCGTCAAGAACTTCCAGATTCTGAAACAATCAATGTCGATCACTCAGGTAATCTTAATCCCATCATTGGCCGTGAAGCCCAATCTTCCTCCCCCTCAAATCATCAAAATCTAGATCCTTCCTCGCCTTCATCACCAACACCACCACCACCTAATATTCACGGAGAAAATAATCAAAATATAGATCCTTGTTCGCCTTTACCACCAAAAATTCCCGGCGAAGATGATGTTTCAAACTCTGAATGGACGTCTGTCCCTGGATCGCCTTCAAATAGCAGCGACGATGATTTCTCAATCCGATCAATGCCGGATCCGGGACCAGCAATACAAAACCCTCCCGTGCAGGTCATGGAACGAGCAGATGAACCCGGCGCACCGTCGGCGTACAGGATTCCTTCCCATGTATTCGACAGAACAAACACAGGGGCACCAGAATGGAGCGTAGCTTCGAACGAATCACTATTCAGCATCCACATGGGGAATATGAGTTTCTCGAGAGAGTTGGAATGGTTGAACAGTGAAATGTCGGGTCCTCTGCCTCCATTAACCAGCGATAACAACATCAACAACGGTGGGAACACGAATAAACAGAGCCAGGATAACAAGCCGAACGATCCAAGCACAGGTAATCAGATCCAGGCGAAAAATTTAAACGATACAAGCAAAGGTGATGATCAGAGCCAGGTGAACAAACCGAACGATAATAATAATATAAGCAGCACAGGAGATCAGAGCCAAGCGAACAAGTTCAACAGCATGAGCCAGAGTGTGGGGAGGTTCCATCAATATCACGATGAAATGACTGAAGCAAAAGCTGCAGAGACAATGAGACAGGTTATAATGGAAAGCTCGGATGATTATGATTTGTCATCATGCGTTTCCATGGCTTCTCCTGTCGATGGATCTAATAATAATAATAATAATAATAATAATGTTAACGAACTTTCTCGCCATTCAGATTGCAGTGCCAAGTCTTTCGCCTTTAACTTGTGAGTTTCTCATAAAACCTATCATAGTCCCTGCAAGTTTCCCAGTTCAATGTCTTGCACTTTCTATGGAACTGAAATGTGTGTGTTTTGCGATTTGAAGACGACCAGAAGGAGGAAGGAGTCAGCGTTCTCCAAGATGGTTTCGAGTTCTGGAGAGGCCAAAGCAGAAGACACACACGCAGAAGGGAACTCCAAAAGAATCATCAAAAGCATCAACTCATCAAGCAACAAAGCCGTCTTCAAACAATAATGCTCCTTTTAAATGGCTTTGTTGCTTCACTTGCTGCATTAGATAGTGATATACGTGTGGTGCCGCTGGGTGGTCATCAGCTCTCAGAAGCCTCTTAGCCATAATTTGCCAGAACCATATTGCTTCATTATTATGCATGCCACGCAATGTTCTTTATTAACGTGCAGGTTAGTTTATTTACATGACTGTTAAATTATTAATTAATTATGTGCATGGATTGCTCTTCTGCGTATGTCTCTAGTTAGACTAGTCAGTTAGGATCCATTTTTCCAATCTACTTCTTTTGTGGCGTGCTCATTATGTACACCATGGTTGGGGAATCATCTTGTTTCCTCCAAACAACATTGTATAATAGTTAAGTCGATGTTGTATCATACTTTTAGTCTCCGCAGAGTTAATTCCGAGTCCATGAATCAGGGAGCAAATAAAGTTAAGATGCAAAAATAACAGACACATGACGTCCGAGGACTATCAAGCTTTTTTTCTTTAAGAGAGAAAAAAAGTTATATTAGTGAAATTACTTAAAAAATGCATTAGTTTTTATTTTCATTCTTGATAAATAAAAACTATAAATTTAAAAGAACACTTTGAAATAAATCAATTAATACCCTAAAAAATTTTTTGGGCCAAAACAGTCAATTCCAATAATCACAAAAAATAAAGATTACTCCACACACTTCAAAGAACAGCATACACAGTTTAGGGTAGGCAACTTATCTGACTCGTACCAACATTAACTTTCGTTTTTTCAATTTGCCTGACGTACTTGTCTGGGCTAGAGCTGGTAATGCGGATCAACCCGTAGAGTGCAGGTTGGCCTGCCGTGGGGCGGGTTCAAAACACCCGTTTACATATGGGTTGGGATTTTCCCAACCTAGCCCGCCACTTTTTTTTTATAATATTTTTTATATTTTTCTTACTCATAATATTTTTTTAACTTACGTTTAAAATATCTTTTTTATTTGTTTCAACACTTCAAATAATTTTTTTTTCATAAATTTAATTAATAAAAATACATCATAACTTGAACATAAAAAATCTAATTCAAATTTTATATAATACAACTTAAAGATATATAATGCACTTTATAAGATTGGATTTAAATTAAATATAAACTAATCAAATTATCAATAGATATACAATATTAATTAGATTTACATTATGATTAGATGTTATCCACATATCTTTTATAAAACAATTTTAATTTTTAAATTTTTTTTTAAAAAAAAGGTTGACGGGCTTAAAACACCCGCTTACATATGAGTTGAGATTTTCCTAATCCAACCTGCGGGTTGGGCCCATATTACTAACTCTAGTCTGGGCAACCAATGCCGAAATATTTATCTATTTTAATTGGTCGACAGCAATTGGTAACTAGTTAATTACAGACTACAGTGATCGTCATGGGTGTAACACAATAACCCTACATTTTTCTTTGGGCCAGCCCAAGGCCCACTAACAGTCCTTGTTATGGACCCAGCAGATGACATCGCTGCATATGTGGCCACTGACTGTGATAATGACTATCACACTTTCGATGCCCTGGCGGATGATGTGGCAGCTAACTCAACAAACGAGTGAACGATCACTAGGACATATAGTTGACATGGCCGGATAGAGGTGGAAAAGAACTTTAGCTCAATAAAATTACTCAAACATATTTATTTTGTAGATTATTTAAAAAAAATTATATTTTAACGCTAATTCAAATGGGCATTATGTGGTACTAGGATATGATTAGACCAATGATAAGGACATCATGATGACATGTACGGTGATGTGGCTGCTGACAAGGCATGTGACTAGGACAGTGGGACGACATGACCATCATTTTGTGGTGATGACTAGGCACATGAGAAGGACATTGAGATGCATGATGGTCTGGTCTATGTGGCGTCTGAGTTATGAGTCATCTTCCCAGGGATAAAATGCTGGCTGAGGATTGGGGGGGAAAAAATAAAGAAAGAAAGGAGAACCGGCTGAAAAAGTACCGCGAAACTAAACGCAAATTTGAAAGTGTGAATTTTTTAGGCCTAAACGCGGTGGCAGCGGGAGGATAACAATTCGAGACCATTTCCCGCCAGAATGCGCTTATACAAATACACTCGTTCACTTGGCTCCAGAATACATTTTGTTCCATTCATCTTAGATTTAAGCCCCTAAAATCATATACAGTCAAAGAGGATGGCGCAATCAGTTACCTCAGACGCGATTTCGACATTGCTTGCCAATCCCTCCCCAGATTCTTCATCGGAGCTTCCTGAGATCATCGTCCAAATCCTGGATCTCAAGCAAAGCGGTAACAGATTCATGTGAGTCTTCGCCCTTTACCTTCTGCTATCACATGTTTGTCTGTTTAGTTTAATCGGTAAAAGTTCTATCTTATGCTTAAGCGTTCGGTTTCTAACCTCCTGCTTCAGCGTTTTGTACCCCCATGATACGATTGTGTTTTGTGGTTTGCAAGCTGGGATTCTTGAAATTACCCTCTTCTGGGTCCGTGCTCGAGATTTTGATCGGTTATTAAGCTGACGACTATGTAATTCGTTGTTAAACTGACATTATTTGTGTTGTGATCTTTATTCGGAGATAATGAAACCCGTCAGTTGCTTTTCCTGATATTTGATAATCTTCTGTTCCGTCGTTCATGAGATCTGTAATTGTTTTGACATTGTTGGTTGTTGATCTGCTATAGGTTCACCGCTAGCGATGGGAAGATGAAGTTAAGGGCAATCCTCCCTTCTAATCAGAATTCCCAAGTCATTTCAGGAAGTATTCAGAATCTGGGTCTTATTCGCATTGTTGATTATACTCTCAACGATATCCCAAACAAGTCCGAGAAGTAATAGTGTTTGCGATGCCCCTGACACTCCAGATATCAACTATTTTATAGTTCTCTGATATCTTTGTTTCGTATTGCTTTTATGTTGTAGATATCTTATTGTTACAAAATGTGAATCGGTCTCTCCTGCTCTTGAAATGGAGATAAAAGCAGAAGTCAAGAGTGAGTGCTCCGCTGTGCTTTTGAATCCAAAGCAAGAGGGTGAAATCAAAAGCGAGGTGAAAAGTGAATCTGCCGGCATCATTTTGAGACCAAAGCAAGAAATGGTTTCCAAATCTGCCGCTCAGATTGTACACGAACAACATACAAAGTAAGCATTCCTGTTATCTTGTTTGTATCCAATTCCTGATGAAATTTCAGGCTCAAAATCTTTAACCTCTGTTGGTTCGACTCTGAGCATTTTACGTTTTTTGAATTGGTATTTCAGCACTGCCCCTACTGCACGGATGGCCATGACACGCAGGGTGCGCCCTCTTGTTTCCTTAAATCCTTATCAGGGTACTTGGACGATAAAGGTTCGTGTAACAAGCAAAGGGAACATGCGTTCCTACAAGAATGCTAGAGGAGAAGGTTGTGTCTTCAACGTGGAATTGACAGATGAGGATGTAATAAACAAGTCTTATAGTCATTATTTTCAAACTGTGTAAAGCAAATGTCGATCGAATATTTCTGCAGTTTTTAACTCCATTTGGTTGTAAAAATGCAGGGCACTCAAATTCAGGCAACAATGTTTAATGAGGCTGCCAGGAAATTTTATGACAGATTTGCGCTTGGGAAGGTTTACTACATTTCCAAGGGAACTTTAAAGGTTGCTAACAAACAATTCAAAACTGTCCAAAACGATTATGAGATGACATTGAATGAGAATTCTGAGGTGGAAGAGGCGGCCAATGAAGAAAGTTTTGTTCCGGAAACAAAATTTAACTTTGTTCTGATTGATCAGCTGGGTCCTTTTGTCAATAGGGGTGATCTTGTTGGTGAGTATTGTCAAGAAGGCGTAGCATATATATGTTGATTTTTTAGATGCCCTTTTATAATGTCTACTTCAATGAATTTCAGATGTCATAGGAGTTGTTCAGAATGTGTCTTCGACCATGAGCATTCGAAGGAAGAGTAACAATGAAAGTATTTCAAAACGTGATATTACTATTGCTGATGAAACGTGAGTAAATGCAACTTCTCCCGGTGATTAACATTAGTACTTGTATTATACTGAATATACTAATCTATTAACTTTTCCATTGCAGAAAGAAGACAGTGGTTGTGTCTTTGTGGGGTGAACTTGCAACTAGTATGGGTCAAGAATTGCTGGACAATGCTGATAAATCTCCAATAGTTGCAATCAAGTCCCTCAGGGTTGGGGATTTTCAGGGTATGCCAAAAGTTTATGTTGATTGGAATTGGATAGCATAGCATGATAGTAGGGGCCTTATCTGACGTGTTTGGATGTTTTCTATTTCAGGTGTTTCCTTGTCAACTATAAGCAAAAGTGTTGTTCTGATTAATCCTGATATACCTGAAGCAAAGAACCTTAGATGCTGGTATGTCATTTTCCCACTTTCTCTTGTTATAATTCTTATTGGAATCGTAGTCATGTGCCATGCTGTGTCAACAGGTACGAGTCTGAAGGTAAAGACGCTCCAATGGCTTCCATTGGCTCTGATGCATCTATAACCAAAAATGGAATGAGATCAGTGTACTCTGATCGAATTTCCCTAACTCAAATAACTTCAAACAAATCCTTGGGAGAAGACAAGGTAATATATTAATTCCTTGCAATTGTTTTATATAAATGCTCAATGAAACTATAGTTAAGCAAATTTGCAATTTCTGGGGATTCTTGTTAACAAATGAGTCATGAGTTTGATGGGTCTCTATTGCTTTTCGCAGCCTGCATTTTTCAGTGTCAGGGCACACATAAGCTCCATTAGGCCTGATCAGACAATGTGGTATCGGGCTTGTACAACTTGCAACAAGAAAGCCACCGAAGCCATTGGGTCTGGCTATTGGTGTGAAGGCTGCCAGAAAAATGTTGAAAGCACTTTAAGGTAATGCAGTAAACTATGCTTAAGTGAAAGGCTATTTATAATTGAGGGTGGGATTTTACTGATTTACTAAGGCATTACTTTTCCACAGCATAACCTGTTCTCAAAGTTATCATTTTGTTCCATCTGTTTTAGGTATATTTTGGTCGCAAGAGTTTCTGACGCAAGTGGTGAAGCTTATGTTTCGATCTTCAATAATGAAGCTGAGGCAATTGTTGGGTGTTCTGCCAATGAGCTGGATAGCCTAAAATCACAGGTAGATTGCCAGTAACCTGTGCTTAAATAGTTCTGGTGACAATGTGAACATGCATTTAAACTTAATCCATTGTTGATTTTAGGAGGCCGAAGATAATCCGTACCAAATGAAATTGAAGCAAGCGACTTGGGCCCCTCATCTATTCCGTGTTAGTGTTGCTCAGAATGAGTATATGAATGAGAAGAGGCAGAGGATTACTGTCCGAGCAGTTGCTCCAGTTGATTATGCTGCTGAGTCAAGAATTCTCCTGGAAGAGATTTCAAAGATGACAGCTTCGCAATAAAATTGATTTGCTTCTTTAGAGTTTAGGTCTTTTGGTTCACAGCTCCTGGCTCGTTATGGGGGCGCTAACTAATGTATATATTAATTCGTAATTTATCTTTCATACACTATGCTGGGAGCTGGCAGTCTTTACTCTTTATTACAGCTCTCGATGCGAAAAATACAAAACTGGTATTAGTGTAGGATTAAAAGATTGCAATGAAAGCTTGTTTTGGATTCATGAATGAGACCAAGTAGTTTTAGACTTGGCTGCGTAGAAATATAATTCTTTGGCTTGATTATGACTGATTTATTAACAATTTAGACAAACGGATGCCAACACTTCAAGTGCAATTTGCAAATTTGTGGCATCAATTTTAAATATAAAATATAATTTGGAAGATGTAAATAGTGTAATTCATTTGTTCACTGTTACTTTATCACTAATTATTATCTCATAACATAATGAGATGAATTGTGATTTGATAAACTTAGATTGTGCATCAACCTACCATGTATAGAGCACGGTAGGAAAGGAATACGCACTATTGACTATTGAAGCGTACGTACTATAAGAACTAAAATTAATTAGTTTCCACATTAACATGCAACAACGTTAGAACGCCATGAACTAATGAATCTTACAAATGTGGCTATGGTCATTGAAGCAGAGATTTTGGCCATCTAAATGGGTTTGCAGCTCTATCAACAAATGCAACTAGAATAGGTGTAAGTATATTTTGATTTGCTTTAAGCTGTGAACATTTTGATAAAAGATAGTGAATACAATCATTCATTATGAGTTTTGATTGAAGAAACAAAACATCTTCTTTATGATGATTGAAACATAGAGTTACTTCATATCAGAAGAGAGATTCTTTTATGTGTTGACATTCTGATTAAGGAGGGACACTCTCCTAACATCCAGCTGCGTTTATTACATTATGTTACCCACTCTTGTAAGGAAATTTTTGTGAGGGACAAATCTTTTGTGGAGAAAGCATTCCCTTCTAATGGGTAGTTTTTAGAAACTACAAGCTACATACTTGCTATGTGTAATAAAAAATAAATGAATCTTACAAACAAAATCGTTAACTATGAACAACTTTAATTTCATATCAAGCTTCCACTTAAATACAAAGATATTAACATCATGGTGTATGCCAGCAAGGGTTTCATTACATCAGAAATACTATCTTCTCCAAGATCAAATCTTCTGTTTAGCCCATCCTAGTATTGAAATATTAACAATCTGGTAAAAGAAAATTATTAGTTTTTACGAGAAGGAAAAACCATCTTATTTGGAGCTTTCCTTCACCTAAAGGAGCAGACATTATGGACAACCAAGTAAGGATACTTTGTTTCCTCTGTACATCATAAGAAGGCTGAATGACCAAGACACTTAAAAGGGGTTGGAGCAGACAGTAATATGCTTCATGGGATTGGCCACATCCTTGCCACCGGCATGCCTCACGAATTCTTCTGGGGACAGAAACCTGCCATGGCAGACACAGACAATGCTGACTTGGCCTCCCCTATAAGTATAAAGAAAGCCCTGTATTCTCTTCCCACCGGGGCCATCTCCGGTGGTGGTCACAGTTGGCATTCTGCTTAGGACGGCCAAATCTTCATATCTAAGACCACAGGGTTCCAAAGGCCTAAGCTTCAGCCTTTTCGGTGGATTCTCCAGTTTAGCATCAGCAGGCCTCAGTTGCAAAACCCTAGTCGTTGGTTTTGGATAAAACATGATCTCTTTGCCCTTCTTGGAAGATACCTGGAAGTTGGAATTGGCCCCCACTTCAGACAAACCTCTTGGTCCTGTGTAGGGCATGCCATATGGATCATTCACGAATGTGCCTTTTAGAACAGGAAAAAAAGAACAGAAGAGATTTAGGTTCAGACGAGTATAATAGGATGACAAAATAGTTGAGTTACCGCATTAAGAATTGTGGCAGAAACAAAGTGTTGGTAACTCATCTAGAAAAACAAAATTAGAATATTATAGTCAAGCAAATAAGCAGTTGTTAAATGAAACACTACACAAGCCATAATTTAACTACAGTTATCCCTCATCAGATGTTACCCACATTCCGCATGATTAGTTACAAGACAACCCACCCCCACAGAAGTATTCAAAAGTTATCAATCTAGGACCAGACACAAATCTAGAAGGGATTTTTTTTTATCCAGTGAGATGTCATAAATATTAAGCCATGTTTCAAATCATTGTAGATATAATAATTCAGAGAGATGTATTCAGTGCTAAGATATAAGCCTGTTTGAAAGCTTGCAGACTCCATAACAATCAACGTCTTCTGACAACTATAACAGTGAAGTCTGTCCAAATTTTTGAAGTCCTATTGGCACAATATAGGCAACGCTTGTAGGTAGTGAAATGAAGCAAGCATATTAGATGCTTGCGATAATTACACACAGCTTAAACATAATTTGTTACTGCCAGCAAGAAATGAGAGACTCTGGATGAAAGGCAGAACATCCATACATTGAGGTTTATCCAAAGGGAAAGCAAAACAATATGAAAATTATTGACATGAGATACAGAGATTAAAAAGCTGTGCGCAAGCACACAATTCAATGTATCTTTGTGTGGTGAGGCGAACTGAGGAGGAAGGTCCAATATAATGGAGGCTTGATAAATGAACAGCAAGAAAAACGCATGTATCTTTCAGGGAATCTGATCATTGTAGGTGGTGATGTTTGAATATCTAGGGTGGTCCAAACATAAGCAAGCAATGAACAGCATCAGATAACATAAAAACAGCTACATATTTAACATGAAGCATCAGAAAAAGATGTTGGAACTTTACGGTCCTTTCTTCTCACAACAACAAAAGTACTCACCTTCATGGGTCCTATGATGACTTGTTACTAATATTACTACTCACAAAAATGATTGAGAATTCTGAGATCTAACAGAAGTTCTGCACTTGCTTAATAGTTAATTAGTGTGCCAGCAATTGAAAATGTATTAAAATGCCTCTTATATTATCTTAATAGGATACGGATCTTGTTTCCTAACAGGGAGAAACTTCTATAACCATGTATTGCTTAGATTGGAGTTGCCCACTAGGATTTACAATCAATTGGTGGTATGTTCAGTTGTAGTTCCTTTAGTTGTAATGCTGCCACATACAGTCAATCTTACACAGCACACTTATATTTTCTCCATTCTACTCTTTTCAGCACTACTCACCATCCCCAGCATCAAAAGGATCCAGCTTGAACAGAATCGAGCAAAGACTTAATGATGATAAACCAGTTAAAATTCACTTAGGAAAGAAGAATGACGTAAAGAAGCAGGGGAATCTAAAGCTGATTTAGTAACATGCAGATATAAGCATGTTAAGGCATCACCATATGATATGACAGTCAGCCAACCAGGATGATGGAGCACATTTATATTTTTATCGTTCCAGAAGCATTTCTTCTTATTTTGTATTTTCGGCAATAATTGAAGGACTAATGTCAAACTTAAAATTGATTATCAATCAATCAAACAAGAAACAGAGAAAAGAAAACGAAGTTACCGTCATGCTTTGATGAATCCACAGAAGGATTTTCCAGTATCGTGAGCTTGACAGCGGCGGGCGAAGTTGCAGGAACCTTCGAAGCAGTAACAGCTACCGCAAACTTTCTCGTCGTCGTAGCCTCCGCCGCTCTCTTCAGCCTCTCCTGGAGCCATCTTTTCCCAGTCTCGGCCCTTCTCATCGTCAGCAAATCCCCAAACCTCACAAGAGCCTTCTCAGCCTTCACGGGAAGGGAAGACGACCTATTCAAAGAATCAGAGGGGCTCCCATTAACCCCATTATCAGCCATGAGGGTGAGTTCTCCAGGAATGGTTGATGACCTCGTCAAAGGCATTTCTTCTGCATTTTGACTATAGAACCCATCCATAGAAAGGTTGAGGGAAAGGCTTAATTCTTTCGCATTGTTAGATGACTCAGAGTTGGTTGGCTTCTCGGGAAAGAATCGGTGTAGGAAATGCGGAGTAGTTTTGTCGTTTCGCTTGAAGAAATCAATCTGATCAACCTGAGTTTCCTGGGTCGCCGACTCCATCGAAATCCAAGCGAAAAGGTGAAAACTTTTTTTTGACAATAACAGCTCCCTGCAACAAACAGACATACAGAAGTTAGACACAAGAAATTGAATTGTCACCTTAAAATCATTTCAAGAAAATTCTCCACACCCACTTCCCCAAGAGATTAATGGCGACCACATACAAAGAAAATGTATGATTAAGGGGGAAGAAGCTCAAATTTCATTGCAATCTCAAGTTCTATGAACGAAATATTTATACAAGAAAGAGAATCAAAACTGTGGATGCAGAGCAGCTAATGGGACTGTTACGATGAAAACTGCGGCACCAGAGAAAGAAAGATTCAGAAATGAAGAAGAAACGGAGAGAAAAAAAAAAGAGATAAAGAACCTGAATGAGAAGATCATACACAGCTACTTTCTTCTGCATGTTGTTGGTATATAGTGAACAGTGTGACAACGCACTTCGAAAAATCCACGTGGTGATCAGAGGGAAGAGAGAGAGAAAGAGAAGTTTAAATCGCCAGTGAGTAACAGACCCCTTTTGCTCTGGCACGACCTCTCTAGCCAGCTCTCCTGCTTCGGCGCTGCAACTCGGAGCACCTCGAAGCAAAAGTGCCGCGGACACTTGTTTCATGAACCAGCGTCATGGGCCATGGGACTTCCCATGTAATTTCGAAAGAAGTTGGGGGTATTATTTAACATTTTGGTTTTTGAAAAGTGTGAGATTAGAGTGTATGTTTTTGGTTTAAATCAAATGTCATTTGGATCCTTCACCAACTTCTCCGGCCAGATCGCTCACTCGCCGAATCTCATCCTCACAATCTGGTTGCAGAATGCGCTCTGTTATATTCTTTCTTTTTGAAAAAAAAATTTATTTAGCTTATTGTTTATAATATTATTTCTTAAAAACTTTTTCTGACTATAATTAGCTTAATTTACGTTTTTGTAATATGTCAAGTTTTTATGCACTTAAAGATTTAATCAATATCGTTGTGAATCACGCTGACCAAACTGAAGCATCCATTACAAATGTTTGTATCCATGATTTATATTAAAATAATATGGATATTTTCATTAAATTATTCAGTAAACATTTTTCTAGTAGAATAAACATTTTAAGGAAGTATCCTAAAAGTTGCTTTTCTTACCTCTTACATTCTGAGTACTATAAAGCGAGATATCAAAGTAAACAGAAGTATCAAGTATCAAGAACATTGTACTATTTTGGAAAAAACGATCAAACTGTGAAAATAGTACGTAATGACTCATGAGATTCTCCTCACCTTTCAAACTATAAAAATATGATTTATGATTTGAACCAATATCATATCTATATCGATAATCATGAAGCTGGCATAAAAAATTTTCAACATCAAAAGACATAGCAATGATCAAATATGAGTATATTGAAATTTAATAAAAGAAAAGGTTGAATTTCTTTTTTTGCTCAGAAAAGAAAAGGTTGAATTGATTTAAGGTTGAAACATACCTTAATCTTTTAAATTCATATCACATTTTAGTTTGATATTTCAAAATTAATAAGTACATTTTTAACTCTTTAATTTTATTGTAGTTGATTAAAAAAAAGGTTGACTCAGTAAAATTTGAAAATGATTTTATAATTAAATGTACCGGCTTCCCCAAGCAAATGATCGGCGTTCTTTTTCCTTTTCTTCATTTGAGTATACACGTGTCACTGAAATTATTACAGTACTTCTACTTCAAGAACAAATATTATTTTAAATCTATCTTTTGCGCATTTGTGGTGCAGATGTGCAGTTGCAGATGTTGCAGATATTGATGGGATTTATTGTTAAAATATTTATTTGAAGTTAAAGATTATTTTATTAAAAATTGTTGCAGAGTGTCAAATAAGATAATTAATATCAACAAAATTATCAGAAGTTGTTAATAGTAACTGTTTTAGTTGTTAATTGAACTTTACTTATATTAATTCTCTTATTTGAGATTTTACAATAATTTTTTTAACAGTAATCATTTTTCTAATTGCAGGCTCATTATACAGCCACATGAAACTAGCTTGTGTGAAAAGAATAGTTTTCTTTCAATTATACTTTACTTGAATTTAAATTGCTCAATAATAATATTTTTAAAAAGACACACATATACACCAAATAACTGTCCTTAATATAAAATGAGGAAAAAGATACACTTTCAAGTATATTTTAATCTAAATATGTTTTGCCTTTTAGTTTCCATAATTAATTTTGGTGAGTTAGACTCCTTTCATATACTTCATATAATTTTTTTTTACCTGAACTTCATTTGAAAATTGAAACATTACTTTTGTTGGTTCGAAAAATATTGAGAACAATCATAAGCTAACCCAAACGTGTTTTTTTTTTTTTTTTTTGCGGTGGAGTTTTTTTAATGAGCTCAAATATACTTATATTAGAAGCAATTATGTTGTAAAATTCTCTCAAGTTTATAGTTTAGATTAAATACAAAAGATATTGATTTTTACACTTTTATTTTATGTGCTTTATATTCTTTGTTAATTGTCAATCTGCTTTATTAAATCTTCCAAGATCATAGAGGTGCTTTATATTTTTTTGTCAAAAGGCGTGCTGGAAGTTAAAGAATGGTGGATTCCTGAACTTAGTAAACTTGGAGAAAATGGAAGATGAATAGAGGAGAGGCTAAGTGACTTAACTGTCTCTACTCTGATTAATGATGGTACTTAGGATCTAAGTTATGTTAAAGATTTCCTATCTATAAAGAGATTCATATGATTGAAAAAATCCACATTCCCACACAAACCACAAGAGATAAATTGGTGTAGTTGGGAACAAAGAATGGTGAGCATATAATGAAATCTGGTTATTATGTTGCGAAAGAGGAAAAGCTAGAAATGCCAATCTAAGATCCTAGTACTTCATATGTTATGCAAAAAGAGCGTTGGAACCATGTGTGGAAATTGGTGCCCCCACCCAAGGTGCAACCTTTTGTATGAGACTCCTTAGGAGGGCAGTGGCAACTAAATATGTGCTTTTTAAAAGAAAATGCTCAAAGGACCCAATGTGTCCAATATGTAACGAAGAGGTGGAAATGATAGAGCACGTTTTTCTTCTGCCCATGGACCAATAGGTGCTGGTTTGGTTGCAACTTGGGACTAAAAATTGATAGGATGGATAAATGGTTGATAGAAACTTTGCTGGAAAATAGGAAGCTGGATAATTTTCAGAAAGCCTTGATAGCCACCATGTGCTGATAGATTTGGGAAGCTAGTTGTAACTGGGTCTTTAAAGAAGAGCCAACAAACCCGTGTCAGATTGTGAGCAGGGCACATTTCCTAGTGGATGAATTCTAGAGGCATAAATCGAAAGAACCATCAGATTTGCAAGCAAAACAAGTGACAAACCAAATCAGAAATCAATATTGGAAGAAACCTGATGCTGGAAAAATTAAAATAAATATTGATGGGGCCTATAAGAAGAATGGAGGGAAAGCGGGAGTGGGTGTGGTTTGTAGAGACTGGAATGCAACCTTTATTGGTGGGTTTGGTAAGAGTGTTTCTGCTTCTTCAGCACTAATGGCAGAAGGACGGGCATTGAAAGAAGCTTTTATGTCAAGGGAAAGGCATGCATCTTCTCACGTATATTTTGAGATGGACTGTAGTAACTTGTTTCATATTATAATGAATGGTGAGACCGGCAAATGCAAATGGCAATGCATGGATTTAATATATGAACTGCTGGAGAAATTCAAATGACAAATGTTTCATTTCTCTTGGTGGACCGCCGACGTATTAGAGCTACAAATCATCTAGCAGCTGGAGCTTGTAAGGGAGAATACCATGGAAATTGGTTGATGTTGCCAACTCTCCCTATGGTAGGTAGCTATTTTACCGAAGGATTCTCAAGCCCAGGAGTGTGATAATTTCCAAAAGGAAGGGGTTGATTGATTGTTGACGCATTAGATTTTATTCAAGCGTAGTATTTCACTTTTCCTGTGCTGTTATACTGTTTTGCTGTTTTTTATTCTCTTAGAACTGTTTGTATTTGTTCTTTGTTTTTTATTTTTTATTTTGGTGAGTGTGTAACTTGTGATAACAGGTTTTTTTAGAGTTTAGTTGATTTCGAATATTAGCATGTATATTTTTCTTTTATTCATTGGTAAGCTTGTGTGTTGGCTTGTAACTATAGGTTTTTTTAAGAGTTTATTTCACTTCAGCTATTAATGTGTACTAAACTTCTTTTATGATTAATAAAATTGACTCGGCCCAAAAAAGATTCACTCAAATATTCTCCACAGTGCTAGTTTTCCACTTTTCCCCTCGAAAGGAAATCACAAGCATAGCTGCTAAACCAAACAAAAAGAAACATTTAAGAAACGATTATATACGAAAATGACAGAGCAAGAGAGGGGGGGCGGGGGGCGGGGGAGGGAGAGAGAGAGAGAAAGAAGGGAACATATAACAATCATTTTGCAAAATGCCAAGAGACATAACTCTGCCAAACCATTCGTGTATGGGCTGAGTAAGACTCCTAACTATAAATTTATGACTAATATACCGTTGAATGATTGAAACATGCAAATCGAAACCCTCAACTTCCGCCTATTAATGTAACCGCAAGGTAAATTATTGTCCCCTTTCCTCAACAAGGGAAAAATGTTGTGGTGTTTTGCTTGCTTTCCTGCTAACCAAAAAAGGGGACAAAAATCCATCGACTAGTTTCTCTTCACCAACGATCGTGCTTAAGTTGATGGTTGAGAACTAAGGCCTTCCCCCGCCTTGCCTGCCACCGCCTCGTCCGCTTCCATTTTGGCTTAACTGTAAAGAACTATCTCCTTTCTGTCCAGCTGAACCCTTAGGCCGCCCGGAAAACTCTCCCTGGTTTCTGAACTCACTTCTTCCATAACCTCGGCCACCGCCAAATTTCCCTCGGCTTCTATAGCTTTCATTTCTGAAGCTACCTCTTCCTGAAGGATACCGCCCCCTCCCACTACTACCGCTGACTGGAATAGGATTACAAGAAAACAGCCAAATCAGCCTCTATCTCAGAACCCCACATAAGATATAACTTCTTTAAAGTCAAACAGTTTACCTCGAGTAGTCGTTCTTTTTTCCTCAATGGCAGCTTGCCGCCCACCAATGGTGACATGTGCCGCCTGAAATGAGTTTCAGCCAGGTTTATTAGTTAGACTATCAGCAAGTCATGATATTCAACGATGATAGAAAATTCATCATGAAGACACTTCAAAACAATCTAAATTAACAGAACTTGTTCCAGTCTTCCAGTGCGCAAACCATGATTCAATTCCAAATTTACATAACCGCTCATTTCAGTTGATGGGATTTCTATTCTAGAGAAACAGCAATTCTAAGTTACTGCCTCCGATTCTTAACAAAAGATCCACTTTAATCCTTTAATATAAAAAATCACTTTGTAGTTCAATTTCTTCATTAAGGAGGATCTATGCTAAGGACTGGAGGGAGTATATGGTTTTGAACTTTGTCTCATGGCCTTACTTTGCTACTGAAAAAAGCTCACCTGGGCATTGCAACCAAACTTTATAAGAAATTCTGAGATATTCCAAAACATGGGACAAGATATAAGTGCATATATGTCATACTAGATAGGATGAAGTCCAAGTAAATTTAAAAGCAAATGGCATAACTAAGTTGGCTTATTTCCCATTCTCTCCATGGCATATATATGCCAGCTGACATTTATTACAATCAGTTCTTCTGCATCATCACTGCCATTATGTGTCATGAACTATTAATCATATGCTCAGCATCTTCTAGAGATAATGCATACCCCAAAGTATGCCATGTTTCCAGTAACACTCACTACAGTTCACAATAATACCAGGTATCTGGCGGTTAAAGACAATGGAGGACAAATGCGAAACACCTTTTTGGGGCAGAAGAAGAAATTTAGTTGCAGAAAGACAAGACCACTCAAAAACCCAAAAAAAGGAGAAAGAAATGCGATAAAAACCTTGAAGCATTATTTCGAAATACAAACCAACCTGCAGGACCCTTGATCAGAACTAAAACTCAGGGGCCTAATGGACAATGACCAAACAAGTGAGAAGATAGATATCTAGCATTACATCAAACAATCGCCAGTGACATAATGAACTCTCTGTCATTCAAATGAATTAATCATAGACATGTCTATTAAGTTACAAAGCACTCTAAAAGTTAAAACTAGAACTTTATTAGTGAATCCTATGACTGTCCGTAAACAGACACCTATCAGCAGTTTCTGTTGATGTAAAACTATAATCTCAGCAGTTTAACAGAACAAGCCGTACCTTAAGTGCACTCTGCATGGAACTCAATTCTTCAAATTCAACAAATCCAAAACAGAATCCCTGCTGCAAGGGAAAAAAGTACCTAGTAAGCTGGCCTTTAGATAAATCCAAGGTTTATGAAGGTGCAGAAAATAATATTTATGCACCTTGCTACTTCTAACTTGAATCCCATCATGCTTAATAGGCCCAAATTTCTTAAAAACCTCCTCAAGTTGTTCAACTGTTGCATTAAATGGCAAATTCCGTACATATATTGAGTGACCTTCAGCTGTAAAAATAAAGTGTAAGTCATCTTATTGTTGAACAGAAATTTAAAGCAAAGATATATATCAACTAATCTCTATTAATTATTCTACTCTGCCATCTTATTCCTACCGACTGTTTTAATCTTTTTCACTCACAAATCTAAATGAAGATGAACAATTAGTCAACATGGACGGAAAATGTATCTTCCAATTGCAGCTAACTTGTCTAAAAGATAAAATTGCCGTCAATCATGTCAACAAGCTTCAATATATACCTTCTTCATGAACATCACTACTTTCAGGAGCACTATCATTATTAGGAACTGGTGTCTCAGGTCCAGGAATAGGTTTGGCGGCAGCAGGCAATTGCTGACTTGGTTTTGCAGGTGCCACTCTTACAGTTCGGCTTGGGACATGGACAGGACCAGATGCGACATTACTTTCCATTACCTTCACATAAATATAATAAATCATTAACAAATGTAAGAGATGAATTAGAACCACAAAACAAGAAACTGAATAGGGATTCTCTCACAATTGATGCATAAGATTTTTTTGGTGCATCATCCTGTGCTGCTGGAGTTGAATCAACACTTGTAACAACATTGTTTTGATTCAGTTCAGTAGGGGGTTCAACAACCTCTTCATCAATAACCCACCCATCTCCTTCATTGTCCAAAGGGGCATCAACTTCAACACCATTATGAACTTGATCCACCTCTATAGAAGTTGCAGGGTCTGCTGCATGTTGTTCAGGAGCATATACAACCTCTAGAAACATGAAACAGTCAATTATCAATTTCATAATTTAATCAAAACAAAAACTGTGATACGTATGCTGAAAAACCATACTAACCTGCTTCTGGCACAGGAACTTTTTCAGTGTTTTCATTGATCATTTCTGATACAGGATTTGATTGCACTGTGTCCTTATCCTCAATATACCTAAATACATCATTTAAGACATAATAGCCTTTGTCTTGTCGAGCCAGAAAGAATGTCTGCGTGAACTTCCTTGTCACACCATCCTTCCCAGTTAAGCATCCAGTAACTAAAACTATCACACCTTTATCATATGATTCCTGAGCATCTGCAGTTTTTATTTCTGCTGTATAGTCATAATTCAGGGACAGGATTTTTTCATTTATTGCCTGCTCCAATTGATGAGTTGAAATTAAACGCAAATCAAGTTGTGTTAATAAATGCAAGAGATCAAACTTTCTCAAATCATACACTAGCAAAATATTACGCTAAACATATGAGCTTGGGAACCATATGCACAACTATGGACAATGATTATGAATCTGGTAAAAGAAATGAAAAGTCAGGAATCATCCTTCTAAATATGCTAACAGAAGAATTAATGAAGTGAACAGGAAATAAACAAGAGGATGCTTGGTTATTCTTCCAGGAAATTCTTGAAACAGTTGATGAAAAACCAAGCACAAGGTTGGTGGATAGATTGCAGCAAATAGCATGTGTTATAAATTTTCAAATTCTTAATGGTTTGGATAGGGCCAGATAAGATTATGGAAGGACTGGATGAATAATGTTTCAAATTTTCCACCCCTACTATCAATGTAAAGAATTTAATTTTTAAAAACTTTGCCAACTTATAATGACGCAAGGAAAATTATAATACAAAGATAAAAAGCAGTAATCTGGCTTAGGTTTCATGCTTAATCATCATTGCTTTTAACCTTCTATTGATACGGCCAAAGTCCAGATGTCAGTTGTCATATACACAATCTACTAATATGTCCTTCAATGCCAGTTGTTTCTGTGACAGCAGAAAAAGCATAAGGTATCATTGTTCATACCCCACTTGCAAGCCCGAGGCTAGAAGCTATATCCCTTCAACAGTTTTGTCCTACCAAAGTCTGCTCAGTTATTTTAAATGTCAGCACTCTCAATATGCTACTACAATTTTTCAAGAATATTCCTCTCAATATATAGCTATAAATCATCAATTGCTGATACATAAATTCAGTATATGACAGCAAATACACAGCCCTATATGTCAGCCAATTCAGAATTAAGAACACTCCCACTACCCCACTGCAGATGCTGAGATGAAGTGCATGAAGCTACGTATGTAAAAAAATTATGAACATGACAAAATCTCATTCCGAAGACTCAATAATGACCTCAGAGCATTTAGGATATTTGCATCTTTGATGGTTGGAAAAAAATAGTTTCATTGATAATTGTTCTATAATCTCGATATAGCTGGGAATGAACAATAGAAGTTTTTTTTTTTTTGGATGCTACAGGTGAAATATACAAGTATGGCCTGTTGAACTTACTTCCATAGTTGTCACCGTCGTCATCACTCCATTGCCATCTGGCCGACTTAAGAAACTTGAATCCTGATAAAACCTGTGCACCAAGTTTGGGGATTGATGCAGAATATGATAATATTGCTCCACAAAGGCATTGCCAACCACTTCAGCACTAGGGGCAGGGGTTGCTTCCTGCATTGCCATCTAAGAAAGTACAAGCAAAAGAAATCATTAACCATAGATTAACTTCATCTCTGGAAATAAATCATATTTCAGTTTGCCACCCTGATCAGCCCCATCTCAAATCGACAAAAGAACACAGAAGCAAGCTAGTCATTTCTTTTGAGAATTAAAAGAAAAAGTCGTTTAATGAAAATCAATTGTAAATCATCAAAACAAGACCTGCAAAATATAATAGGAGCAATACCGCTAATATGAAAGAGAAAGGCAGATGAGGAACTTAAAAAATTACTAATAGCAATAGCCACAGATCCCTCGAAAATGATTTCTTGGTGATCACAAATGTGGATGCGTAGTTTAGTCAACTAAGCAAAATGCCCAATCAATACTTCAGAGGTCAAAAGTAAGGGCTTCCTCAGCAGAATCTCATTACTTAGCCCAAGTTGCAGGCAAAATACCCATTGTTAAGCACCATTAGTGGACCATGAAAGTAGTATAGTCATCTCAGACAAACAGGATCCAAGTTTATAATGCATCAGACCAAGTTAGTACGGGAAGGCGGCAAAAATACGAGCATGCCGAACGGGAATTGACCTCAGGAAGAATATCAAAAGAGGCAAGAAAAATGTAACTTTATGCAAAATTGTGAGTGTACACAGGTAAATCATCACAATAACAAAAACCCAGTAAGACCCTTATCAAGAAAATCAGATTATATTGACAGATCAATCAACAAAGAAGCTACATAACCAAATTACCGACCGAAACAAGCATATCTGACCACAATCACAAAGAATATATTCAAGCGGAGCAGGAGTACCTGGTTGGAAACGATTTAAAGCGACGAGAGAAGAGAGATCTGAGCTCTGCAAGTGAAAGGGGGACAGCAGAGGCTCAAAAAACGCGAAGACAGTGAGAGACAGAGGAAAGATTCGGAAGCTTTCGTGTTTGGAGATCACAAAAGACGACTCCCGCTTTCCTTTTCTGAGATGCCCATTATGACGTATTTTTATATAATTTATTTGCGTGTTGTTGTTCCATTTTTTTAAATAAAAATAATCCGGAATTTACTTTTAACGTATGGCTTGACCATCGCTCTGTCTGGTTAGAAAATTGCAAGGAAACTGCTATGCGCCAACCAGACATTTTTCATAACATAGAGATCTTGCCAGTTACGACATCGAATAGATTATTACTCGTTAAGGAAGTGAGAGAATGAGTATTTGAAGGCACAGAACATGGAGGTCCGCTTGATTTTGACAAACCAAACATTAATTGCTTGTGACATTGTTTTTCCCTTGGAGTTTTTTTTTTGGTTACATTCCCTTGGAGTTTAATACCTTCGTATCTTATTTTTTGACTTCAAAAAGAATATCATGATTATATTTCTGAATATATGTTTATGTAAGCCAAAGGCATGCCATGTAACATAGGAATATTTTGTTTGAAAAGTAATGGAATGGAATTATGTGTAGGTTCCGACAAGATATTATGCTTTGCGTGGATATCATATCTCTTTATCTTTATCTTTAATTAATATAATTATTTGCTCTACTGTTGTTTTGTATATTTATTATTATTTCTTTTAATGACAAACGATGTCCAAGAAAAGAAAAAGATAAAAATTAGGTGTGCGTGGTGTAAGGAAGACTCTCAAATATCAACTTATTTTCGCAAGTTGTAAGTTTTAACAAATTTGTAGTTGAGTTTATTTTCATTTACTTTAACTAGGAGTGAAATGAGAACATACAAGGAAACCCTGTTTGCCACATATTTTTAAAATATTTTATTTATATGAATTAATATATATATATATATATATATTCCCAACAATATAGATAACTGATAGGTTAGTATATGGTTTTTGTTTACTCAAATGCGTCAATTACAAAAGAAAATAGTATAGTGAAATATAGTAAAGTTGTTATTCTGTGCAATCAATCTGAATCAGCGCTTGGCAGTTAATTCTGTTAATATGAAAAATGAAGGTCAAATATATTGATGATTTTGTTTTGATTTGTTAGGAGCGTTCGCTTTCTTTATCTTATAGTTCCAAAGATGTAATCCAAGTCTGTAGCTCTCATCATATCATATGACAGTCTCTCATAAATGCCGAGACACACCAAAGTTTAGTGTCCTGACAGATAAATGGGCACTAATTTCAATCGTTCTTTTATTATCACTATTGATTCTAAATAGAAGATTTAGTTTGTAGAAGTTGTACTACAAATTAAATCTTATATTAACGATTTAAAATAAAATTACAGAGAAAGACCAAAAAATCCCTATATTTGCTGAATTTGGAAGCTGGATATCATACAACTGTAATGATTAACAGTTTATGATCATATCAGTGTGAAGATAATTAAACCTCTTGTCTTGCAGCCTGTCTTAGAGAGCTGTATTCATTTTTATTAAGCTAGTATATCCTCAATCCGGTCCTTAATATATGTAAGTTTCGATTGATTTTCTGAGGGGAATTAAGAAAGTTAAATAAATTACTTAATTATAATATATAATTTAAAATACTTATATATATTATTATATTATATGTCAGTTTATCTATTTTTATAGATCTTTTCAAAAAAGTCAATCCGGACTTTTATTAAAGACCTAACATAGTAGTAAATGGCGTGGCTTAACAAATGTGTGCATATGACATTGTTGACATGACTGAAAATGGAAGTCTTATTTGGTGCAGTTCATTTTAGAAGGCAAGAATGCATATGCAGCCTGGATTAATGATTCTGTTGGAGATATTAATCTAGGTTAGTTGGTTGATGACTGTAGTTCTATAAATATCACCAAGAGGATGGAGGTTAACATGAATTTCCATGAAGGGCAACTTGAGTATCTCTTGAAAATTCTTCGAATCTAGGACTGGTAGATCACGGTTGAGTAAAGAGTTGATGTACTCTAAGATTTTGTATGAGTTTATTGCTCTTCTATTGGAGTTTGGTTGTGTGGTGTGGCTAAACAGGTCTGTATGGTTAGTTTAAGCCAGTCTATATATAGCCTGCCATTTTTATGAGTATGTAGAGAACATTATCTTTTCTTTTCCTTTTGCCAACGGGATCATTATCATCATACAGTGTTGTAAAAGTAATAATCAAGATTCTGTAAAAGTAATCTTAAATTGACCAGACAAACACCAGAAAATCCCTGTTCAATGTTCAACCAGAGTCAGACACTTTTAGCTAGCTAGAAGTATACATATTAGTTTTACCATGTCACGGGAAAGTTTTCAACTTTTCTTTTATTCCTTTTCAAAATTATGGATAGATCATGTTTATCATGTCTAAGTGAGACATTATAAATGGATATATATATATATATATATCTTCCTCCAGATAAAATGATTAAAAAAGTTGAAGAGCATATATAGTCTCTGTCTATCTGTGCGGGGGCTTTAATAATTTGTTTGTATTAATTGTAAGGGAAGCAAAGCATTAAAGGAGGGTTTGTCAATTTGTGCAGAAGTTCCATTCTTTTTGGCTTTTCTCTTATCCTCTCCTTTGCATCTCCTCTCACTTTCCCAGTCTCTGTAATAACTGCCTGACCCCGTCAGAACTATACACACACTTACATATACTGTAAAATAATAGTAAAAGAGACCCCTCACAACTTAATGCCAGTTTCTATGATTTTCTTACCATGTCTATACATGTAATCATTACATGCATGCCTATTCAAAGTATCCTTATGGATTACGCATGGAGCGTCGCGCACACACACGCGTACATACATAATGAGAGAGGGAGAACGGGGACAGATTTGGACAACAAACGAAACAAATTAACGTATTTAATGTGATAACTAGATCACTAATATGTGAATATTAAAAATTAGTCAAATTAATCATTTATGCCAAATATGTGTTAGTTCTCTATAATATCCTTCTTAAACATACACATTATTGTAACAACTCTTGATAAAATTCTCCTTATTATGTGTAATTAATGCAGGGTTCAAAAAATCGGACTGGACCGGTCGACGACCCGATCCGGTGCAACGTTGGGCTGGGAGGCGGATTGGCCTGGATCAACCTGGCTAAAAACTAGGTTGACCAGGTCATATTTAAAAAAGATTATTTTTTTACTTTAAATATATGTTTCCTTTGCTTTTTTTTTTTAGAAATTATATTAAGGTCTCACAAAAAAAAATTAATATTAGAAATGTCTCAAAAGGTTGTTAATAACAAATAAAAGAGCTTGACAAATGAATGAGCTACTAGTAGTAACCTTTGAGACCTTTCTGATATTAATTTTGTGTGTGTGGAACCTTAATGCAATTTCCCTTTTTTTGGTTTACTGTTTTTATTTAGTGACAAAGGGAAGAACTAGACGTCGTTTCTTTCTTTTCTTTTCTTTTTTTACTACAAACATGGTTTTTTTTATGATTGATTCTTAACGTTTTATGGTTGATTAATGAATTTTAATGATATTTTTTTATTATGAATGATTATTAATTACAGTGACTAAAGGATTTTAATTGATAAAGATGAATATTTTGAAATTAAATATTATTCAAAGTGTTGTATTTTAATATTATCAACTAAATGTCATTATTTTAATATAGCCGGTTTGACTCCGATTTGGCACATTAACCCTTGACCCACTGCTTCAACCGGTTCAATGTCCGGTCCGATTTTTTGAACATTGAATTAATGTGGATACTTTTTGGGGATCTATGAATTTATTGAGAGGAAAAATTAGAATCAAACTAAACCCTTTATCTAACTTTTAAATTTAGGTGATACATACATATATTAAATGTATATACATTTGGAACATGTTTTATCCTTGACATACTTATTAAATTAAAATATTTGAAAATATCAATCTCATAATGCCATATATCCATGTTTGAAATATATTTCTTTAGTCTATCATTATTCTTTTTAAAAAATTCACTTGTTTTCAAAATAAATAACCAATATATAAATATCAAATATAAAATTTCTATTAAATTGCATTACTCATATATAAAAAATAATATCATTATTTTTTTATAGAGTCTGTCGATAACACATGTCACAATATGTTGTCACATATAATATTTTTATACTATCATACCATACTTCATTTCAGGTCCAAAAAAAAAAAAGTACCATACTTCATAACTAGTTACAATTGGAGTACTTTGAACTCAAATATTTGTTCCCTATTTATTACATGTATAAACATTTCAGAATTCTCTGTGCAAGGAAGAGGAGTGGAGAAGGGTGTGTGGGGTATTGCCCACTTCTTCATATATATTCCTCAATATATATATATAATATTTACTATATATTGTGTAAGCAACAAGGATACATCTGTCTGTCCTTTGAACTGTTACTGTATATGGGTCTGAACAGGCCACGCGAATCTAGTCCACTTATCACACTCTCTCTCCCCAATTATAGAGCCGCTATATATGACATCTACATCTACATATGCATACACACACATATACGTACACATTTATGGAATGGGCCATCATCACGATGTTGCAAAATGGCTGAGAGATCCTATACACAAGTGATATGATGGGAATGAGATTCATCATTCATCTGAGCTCATAAAAAAATGGCTGAGATCTTATACACAATGGCTCAACGACCTTTATCTTCTTCTGAATTCAAGGGCTCTTCATTTTTCTTCTTCTGTACGATTACTAGTTTGTTTTTTTTCACTTACATTAAGATGATGGTGCCTTCCAATTTTTCTGAGGAATACTCGTTCCGAGTATATATAGATGATGGTGCCTTCCAATTCTTCTTCGGTACACTATATATATATATATATAAAGGAAGGCAGAAATTCTCAGACTTCTCTTAATTTTGTTGGCCACGGATTTCTGAGAGTTGGGGGTCTAGAACGTTGTGTACATCCATTATACACACACACACACACACACACACACACACACACACACACATATATATATTATAGATAAAAGGTAGGCAACAAGGAATCATATCTTTGCAAAAAACCCCATCTCGTTAAGCTCACCACTGATCTTTTTCTCTGCAACAACGTAACTCAACTTGCAGATGCAAAAGATAATGGTCAGAAGCATAAAACCAAAAAGAAAAAAGCAGAAAAGAAAAACTGCTCTCGACCAACGACAGACAAGTGTACGTCAAATTCATCATAGTCTCTTTCTGACTTCCAAAATGAAAATCAGAAAATGAACAGTGCCAGTTTACACTTACTGTTACACCAATCAACTGAGTTTGTATTCCCAATTTTGTCTTCAGTATGATTTTTAACCTTGACTTAGGCTTGCAAAAGTGAAACCAGACCAAGAAGTAATTGAATCCATTTGGGGTTAACGTTTAAGATGAGAAAAACTGTAATAAAATAAAGTTTGTGTGTATCTATATAGAGATAGGTTTCAGCCTTTGACCAGTATACATGCTGCAGTAATAATTCAGTGTGGTTCTGAACTTAGCTCAATTATTTCGGTGAAGATTCCAGTTTTCTAGACAGTTATTTGTTTAATGGAGGGGAAAAAACTGCTGCCCTCCTCCCTAATTCTCCCTCAACTCAGTGCACAAACTGTATATGTAGCAGTGTTTTAAGGTTTCTCCTTTTTTGAAACTTTATTAATACTTAAAGACTTATCTTCTTTAATTACCACACACACACACACACAAGCTAATACAGTTAGCTAGGTTTAATTAGCAGGTCATTAAGGGAACAGGTTGGAAATTAAGCGGTATCTATATAGTGTGTGTGTGTGGCTCCATCATAAACGTTGTTTATTTAGGCAAAATCCATTGATTTTCTAGAGTAGAAGATTATTCTTGATCAGTTTTTCCTCTTTAATTCTTTCTTTAATAGGGCTGAAAGAACCAGTTAGCTAGGGTTCTCCTGTCATTATATTTTCCCTTAGTTGAGCTTGATGCCTCTATCTGACGTCTAAATTCAAGCAAAGAGTTTAGAAGTTTAGCTTGTTATGATAATGATTCATGCTACTTTTTTTAGAATATGGAAAGTTTCCACAAGTTATCAATAGAACAATCAATTAATACGTACCTTCTAATGAAGGGCCTGATTTTCAAAGAAATAAAGATACAAATTAGATGATGAGGATGAGCCAAAATCATTAACCCTAAACTCAATTTGGAAAGAATGAAAGAAAGATAACTACATACATATAGATCCAAATTGGGCTGTGCAAAATCTCACTGCCATCTGCGAGTGGTCCTATTTCTACGAGTTAAGTGAATGCTTTAAATTAAAGAACCTAAGTCGGTCCCTCATCTGTAAGTATAGCGCAGCTACCTATTATATCTATCTATCACCTAATCCAATTCATCTTCCATCGTCTCTGATCACTACCTTTGCTTACACACCAACTTATTATTATTTTTTTTTTTGGAAGCAACTAATTGTGACTTTTCTAGTTCATTCTCTACTCTACACACTACTGTTTCTAATTCATGATCTAATTGAACCACACTATTTATTTCCACACTCATAATTTAATTTTGCTTTTAAAAGGAAGCTAAATCTGCTTGTTTTTCAAACGCTACGCCTATTAATTCTTGAACATTGAAATATGATTCTACAAAAGGACACGCACAAATCAAATATTATACTCCATCTAGTCTTTAATGTTAGTGTTACTTAACCAAGTGTGATTTGATTTTTTTAAAATACTCATATGTCACATTAAATTATATATATATATCAGTTGATAAATTAGATAAAGTAGTCATTTGAAAAGTGATAAATATGAGTGATAAAATAAAATAGATTAATATTTTGTATTTATGATTAAATATTTAAATCTAACCTTTGAAGTCGTTCATTCTTTAGCCATGTTGAGGGGATTTTTCCGGTCAAGGTATCTCTAGTTGCATATGTCCTAAAAAGAGTAAGCTAATTAATAATTAACATATAATATTTGTATTATTTTGCTTTTTTCCCAGCACAAATTAAGTTTTTTGAATTTTAGACAGCTAAAAACATTAAGCCACCAATAAGCAGTGTTTCTTTGGTTTCATCTGCTTTGGCAAGTGAAATTAATTAATAATCCAAAGGCAATTGATTTTGGTTGACATGTCACTTTACATGAGAAGAGCCAGTTGGTCAAAAAGTAATTAGTCGTGCAATTCTTTGCTAGCTGCACTACTGTAATGTACATATTCCAGAGGGTTGGAATATTGCATTATGAGTTCAAACCCATGTGAACCCTACACACTTGCCAATACAAATCCTAACCCTTATCATCAATTGAGCCCATGTTTAGCAGGCTGGTAGAATCAATTCTGACTCGTGAAACCATGATTTAACAAATGATTTGTCAAACATGTCAAAATATTATAAAATCAATTATGAGCTCAAAACTATAGTTTTGTGTGAGTCACATCAACATTATCATATTCTCTATAATAGCCTTTAACCCTAAAAACCATGATTTAGGGGTGGAAATCATGATTTTTCAAGAACTATTTTTTTTCAACTTTTTCAACAGCTATATTCTAAAATCTATTTTTTAAAATAACTTTTATGTAAAACGAGATAGAAGTTATTCTCTAAAAGCTAATCAAAAAATATAAGACCTTTCTTTTGAATTATTCTTTTTTGAAATATAAATAATCATAGAAACATAAATATAGGTAATATATATTACAGCCCTTATACATTATTGATTCTTTCTAAAGATATTTTGTATACATCCAATTTATGAAAGATGAATAACCTAAATTAGTTACTTATAAATAATTATATAAGCGGCCATTCATATTCTTTTTATGACAAAAAAAAACCAAATATGAACAATACATTTGTTGAGAGATAAAAGAGTAGGATATTGGATGAATATAATTATGATATGTGAATACCTTAATTTTCTTATGTCATTCTTTCTCTAATTATATGTAAGCATAAAAAGAGATCCAAATTGAATATAAGAAATTCAAGTAAGTCCATCATGTGTGTTTATTGATAGATAATTAACTTATCTATATATTTATCTATAACGAGGGTTTGAACTTAAGAGCGATTCGAGGGAGGAATCTGATGTCATTTAATTACAAAACCCGGCCCGATGAAATTATTTAAGTGAACGGACTTATTAATTAAGAGGGATTTTCTCCTTTCTTTTTTTCCCCTGGAAATTAAATTAAATCTACATAATTAAATGAAATGAGAGTCCAACAAGTCTTTGAAGAAAAGGGACCAAAGATAAGTTTTGAGGTCATACACATACATACATATACACACACACATACATACCTATATACATACATAGATATATATATATATCTGTTCAATAAGTTTGACAGTACTGAAGAGAGCTCATTTTGGGGCCGGGAAAGGCTTTTCCTCTGTGATTTCAGCATCTTCTTCCCCATCTTCTCTTTCTTCTCTATGGCGGAAAGCTTATAACACAATTCACAAATAGCTCCAGCTGGAGTCCTCTCTCTCTCTCTCTCTCTCTCTCTCTCACGTAAGGTACAGTCTCGTTAAACTGAATTATTAAAGCTGGTCTGTTCATTACTCTTTGCATTCAAGTTTGTCTACTGTTGATCGAAAATGATCCTTAATTTGGTGTGTAATTCCAGGCCACCGGATTTTGGCCTCGATTTTATCTCACAAGCTTCGAATTTAACCAATTCAATTTTCTTTGCCCTAATTTTAGAGCAAATTACTCAACTTTTCAGCACCAGCCATGGAATTGTGCAAACCAAACTGATTTCACCAAAAAACTACACATGTTTTTTTTTATACTTGAGCTTAGATCTCTAAATCATGAATCTGAATAAACATGCGAAAATTTGGAAAACAGAAACAAAAATAAAGCTTAAGAGATCATTTTTATACCAATCCTATGAAAATTTTTTCTGATGTTTTAGGATAAGGTACTGTGTTGGATGTTATGAAGAAGGAGACAATCATCAAGAGAGAGATATAATTGCAAAGAAGAAGAGAAGAAGATGAATGAAGATTCAAAAGAATGCTATCACAAAGCGAAGCAAGAGGGAGATACCATCGTCAACAACAACAATACTGACAAATTCTTGAAGGTACCTTCTTCAAGACAGTGGCCTGGCTTCAGAAATCCAAGAATAGTGCGAGTTTCTAGATCCTTCGGAGGAAAAGATAGGCACAGCAAAGTTTGCACCATAAGAGGACTAAGAGACAGAAGGATTAGGCTATCAGTTCCCACAGCAGTTCAGCTTTATGATCTTCAAGATAGGCTTGGACTTAGCCAACCCAGCAAGGTCATAGATTGGTTGCTTGAAGCCACAAAATATGATATTGATAAGCTCCCACCTCTCCAAATCCCTCATGGCTTCCCTCAATTTCATCCGCAAACCCTATTTGCTCATCATCATCATGAACCGGCAATTTCATTGCACTCTTCTCTTGATATAGGATCTGTGTTTGAAAAAGGAAAGTGGGTCAAAGCAAGTGACGAAGATGACGAAGAAGAAAATGGAGATAATAATGGGTTTGGTAGTGAGATTCCAATATTTCAGAGGCAGCAGCATTTTCCCTCCCAGTACTACAATGGCATGCCATGTAATTATAACCCCTATCATTTGGAACAACCTGCGAGCCTATCTTTATCCCAATTTGGAACCCATGGATTAGTGTTTCCCTCACAGACAGAATATGCCAATACTCATAGCAGTAGTGGCAATGGCTTGCAATTCTCATCTTGTTTGCCTCCTGCCGCAGTAGCGCCACCTCCTTCTGGTTTTGGCAAATTACTGTTTTGCCCATCTTCTTCTTCGTCTTCTACTACTACTACTTCTGCCTCCGCCGCCACAGTACCTTCGTTTTTTTTCTCCACATCAGATTGCCACATCAGCGGAAGGGAATGAACCGAGGGGACAATTCAACAACCATGTTCAGTTGTTGAGCTCGCTGTCAAGTTCTAATGCACCAGTCGTATCTCCCACCAATTTCCCTCACATTTCATGTCTGAAACCTCTACCAGTACTGTTTAGTTCTAAGCTTCTTGATTCGGACCATCATAATCATCAACCACCAAACAAGGGAAGTAGTAGTACTCTTTGATTCATCATATCTCATAGCTTCGTTGATTGTAACTGTAAACAACAGCTTCATCATCATCATCATGCGAAGAATACGAAGAACAAGCACAGAAAATTAATATGGGCCCATTGATCATGCATCAATATCACTTCTTTTGGATATATTCTTCGAAGCAGTCTAGCTATCAACATGCTGAAGCATACTCCGATCCGTGCGCTTTGTGGAGCTATATATGGTGATGAACACAGGCACACGTACGTGTACGTTTGTAAGTATGGCATTATATTGCTATATATATTTGGGATATGTTTATGTTTGAATCTATGTGGTTTTTGGGTGCTACATATATATACCAGATGTTGGCGAAACCATTTTATATTATGGGTGCAATTCAGAAAAAATAAAGCTTAAAATGACGTTTATTTATTTGCTTTATATATATATGCATGCACTTATTTAATTGTCGGCAAAATCCACCACTATGTTGTCTAATGTCTGTTCCTTATTAAAGCAATGTCATCGAGAACTTTACCAATTAAGCAGTATGGATCTTGAGATTTTCATTTTATGTCATTTGCTATTTTAATTCCGAAATGCATATCAAATGGGTAAGGAAATAATAATCAACCTAAAAAATAGACAGTCAAGCTCTTATCGGCAGATCATTATATTGCCCTAACAAATTGGCCATGTCTATCGGAGAATTTAACTAACTTTTCAAATAGTTAAGAGAGTATTGTGCTACATACCTCGAGAGAAGGATCACATATATAAGAAAATCCCAGGATGTAGATAATTATATGGACTCGTTGCTTATATATATATATTATCATCTATATGTTTGCGAAAGTATAATAGAAAAGCTCACAGATAGCTAGCAGCTCCAGAATATAGTTGTAGTGTTGGGCTTGAAAGCAAGTGTGTATATATAGCTAGACAGATAAGTAAATGAGGAAAAGGCTGCTGAAATATTAATGCTGCTTATTATAATTAATGAGAGAGAAGGCTGAGTAGTATATGTTTATATTTATTACTCCTTGCTTTAACTGAATTTGAGTTCTGCTTTATATATATGCTTTG
This sequence comes from Vachellia collinsii, assembly GCA_006871305.1. NCBI lineage: Eukaryota > Viridiplantae > Streptophyta > Magnoliopsida > Fabales > Fabaceae > Vachellia > Vachellia collinsii. The sequence continues at coordinate 177,803 of QFDD01121250.1, forward strand.
AGAAAACCCAAGCAATTATAGAGTGAATTATTGGTAACTATTTCGATTGGCAAAAGACCTGATCTTCAACATATAAGGTAAATTTCTATTGCTTTGTACGTATGCCTTGGGTTAATTTGCATAGTAACTGCAAGAAGGTCAGTTTCCTGTTTTAGGGTCAGAACGTGTGTGTATGTGTGAGGTTCTGGGTTTTTCCCCCTACTTTAATGCTGTTAGTGTACTGTGCCTCCCTTGTAAAAGAGGTTTACATGCCAAGCCTGTTCTGGAACTTTCGTTTAAAACAAAAAAACTGCACGCTTACTATAAGATTGTTATTAAATTATAAACATTTGTAAGCAAGTAGTTACCATGGTTTGAATAGTAACTAAAAAAATGATGATGATTTAATTGCTGGAGACTCTGATTTAAAGAGAGAAGTCTACTAATGTGTATACACACAATAGCTACGAAAGATATTAATAGTCTTGCATCAAATTAAGAAGCTAGAAAGGGTATACTTTTAGCATTCGTTAAAGAAAATTAGAAAGAAAGAAAAAATTTATTCGTCATTTCTTATTAAAAAGCTTGATATATAAAAAATATTTGGTCATATATACCTGATATGTTTTCTAATATATAATTAACATGTAATCATATATATATATATATATATATGACTTAGTAAAAACCTGTGAGGCTTGTAGGGTTAATTAACATATCTATCATGGGGCAAAAAAAAAAAAGAAAAATTAACATATCTATCAAATAGATTCTGAATGAATAATCAAATCTCCTAAATCTTATATCGCATATATATACACATACGTAAGGTTGAATAAAGTACGCACCCAACAAGAACGAAATTAAATATCATCCGATCCATAGTAGCAGTATGTACTATCCATGAAATTATTAAATCAGGTCCATTACTAAACTGTGGGCAACTCGCAGCAACAACTTTTGCGACACTCGTTAAATTCCTCACTAATCTCTCTCTCTCTCTCTCTCTCTCTCTCATGCATGCAGCTAGCAAAACATATGCATGAGGCTCTGCTACAAACCTACCCTAGTTTTTACACAACTAAGAGCTTATTTGGCAATCACTTAAAAAGCACTTTTACGTAAGTTGAGATAAAACTTCTCTCATATACATATTTTAAATTGCGTAAAATCACTTAAAAAAGTTATTCCCAAACATACAGTAAATATATATGATCAAATAAACGACCACATTATACTATATATATATGAACCATAATATGCATATGGGGGGAAAAGAAAGGAAAAGGAGTGTCCAAATATCAAGGACTGATGGATCTCTTATTGAGAAAGAGACAAGGCATTGTGTTGCAGAAGAGAGTTCATGTGTGTGCCCTATTTGCCCAGCATGTATATTGATGAATTATGCAGAGAAGCATCTATATATCCCATGCACAAAGTGAAAAAGAAAGGGAATTATTATATATTATAGTTTTAATTTTAGAATCTGCAGTTGTCTGACACGGAAAAGGAAGGAACATAAAATCACAAGAAGCAGAGAGACTGATGAATTATCAGACATATAAAGCAGTCTCTCTGAATCGATGCCACAATAATATATCACAAGATCCAAGAACCAAAAAAAAAAATTAAATTCAAGAAGACCAGACCCAGTTATATACGCATCGCTGGCTCATTCGGGTCTTGAAATTAAAGCCCTCGTTCAAGTTGATCAGTTACTGGTTTCCTTCAAAGAAAAAGTTTGAAAACGACCAAAGAATGATGAATACACATACGACAACTGTTTTTCTTTCAGGAATTAAATAAACCTTTTGATCTAAAGGTGTATCATATTAATGTGATGGTATGACTCTTTTAAGTTTTGGATATGATGACAAGAAATAAATAAGGACATATTCAAGCATTGTTGAACCAAATGAAGCCAACTCACTCAGGTATATTTTTTGCATTCACATGGATTCAAATTTGAAATCCTATTTTAAGTGGCCAAAGCCTATCTCACTAAGACTAACACATGTTGGTAAATAATCTTATTTTTTAGAACATATACTCCTTTTGATCTCCAGTATAAGTTAATTACTATAGTGGGGGAGCTCTTATAGTCCAAAGCACAATGCATATTGTAAAATGTCTGGATTATTGCATAATTTCTTAGTGAATTAAAGAATTGTTAAACTATCCTATTGCTTTTCTGAATATCTGTAATTGAATTTCAAGACCATGGGTAGTAATTAGCTTTCTCCAACTGGAAATGGATTGGAGGGCTGGAAATACAACTCTTGAAAACAATCTACATAGTTAAATATATATATATTAATGTTATTTAACTAAAAATGAAACATGAAGAACTTATATTTAAGGAGCTTGTTAAATATGCCATGTCCTTGAAGTTGAGAGTTTTCACTTTCAAGGAGACGTTGAAAATAAATAAATGTAGGAAATGGACAAAAAAAAAAAAACTAATCGTTTGGTGCTTTAGTAGGTGTGTTAGTGTTGTGCTTGTGCATGCGCTTTGTAGGCGTGCGTCAAACGAGTACATCTTTTGGCCTCCGTACAAAAGCAAAAGTAAAAAAAAAATACATTATGTGTGACATTGTGGTCCTCTGTGTGAATGTGTAATTGCTCTTTATAATGAAAACAAGGACCACTTTTGTTTTGAAAAAGAACGAACCACATCATGAAGGGTCGTTGGGAATAACTTTAGAATTACCAAGTCATGCATATATTCATAGAGCATCTCACAAGATCTTGAAGGGCATCATTGCCTCATCGAGACCATTATATGAGAAATTGAGAACATTTCGGAGGTTTGTGGGAGGATTTGGAATTTTTTTTAATATGGCCAGATTCTGGAAAAGAAATGAAACGGAAAAAAGTTGATGGTTTTGTTCGCTTGGAAGCTTAGCAGAAGTAGAACCTGCACTTATTTCAACGGTAAACGACAAACGCAGCATTCGCTAAGTGGAGCTTCTGCGCCTGCGAGGCATAAAACGACAAAAAGAAAGCCCCCGGCGAGGATCGAACTCGCGACCTTTCGCTTACGAAGCGAACGCACTACCACTATGCTACGGAGGCTGGCTGTTAATTTTCTGCTTTTAAATTTAGAAATAATCAATACATAATGGGTTTCAGACCTTCTGGATTCCGATTGCTCTAGTTCTGGATTATCTATTTTCATATTCACATACACGCATGCAGTCACACACAGAGAGACCTTCGGCTCCTGAAACTCACAAGAGTGTGGAATTTAGCTCATGTATTGTTTGGTTATGCTCTTGAGATTTTTTTTTTTTACCAAAATAACTCTTTCGAGATTATGAATACTGTAGTTATGCAAAAATGAAATCAGAAGAGACTTAGAGTCAGTTTGTTTACCTTTTTTTCCTGGTAATTTCCCCCAACTACCCATTCTCCTACGTCTTTACTTCATACAAAACTCGCAATACATTTCTTAAGACACTTTCAACAGTGTCGGTGGTATCATGTGACCCTTTAAGGAGAAAACTTTATTGTACCTCCTATCACTATCATTCGCCATTTTCTTATATCAAATTAATTTCGTTGACGCCTAGAACCTGTAAGCACCGGGACAGAAGTTGCTGTAACATGTGGCTGCCTGCCTGCGTGTGTGTGTGAATGAGGGAGTATGCTCCAAATTAATTCCAAGTTGTTTCGTACAGCTCTCCATAAATAGTCGAGGCTCCTTCGTGTATGTGTGTATGAAGGATCCAGTATATGCCAGTACAAATTTAGAAAAATATTAATTTCTACTTCAGAGCAAGAGGAAATAAAGAAAACAAAGACCATTACATCAGCCTTCTTTGGTAAACATCTGCAATGCTGAACCTGTGAACCATCATCATCTACCAGCACTATAAATTTGCAATTGCATGATCGTCATCAGTCAAGTGATCCGTAACCCTTTTGCTCAGATTCTTGAAGCTCAGGTAACAGGGCATTTGCTCACAACAAAAGATATCTCTGGGAACAAAATGATGGGCAAAATTACACTGATCTAACTTGTGTCAGAACAAAACTCAGAAGACCTGAAGAGAAGATTCAGAGAGTGTACTTCCCCAGGTTTGGAAGTCAAGTACAGTAAAACTATATGTAACACCTAAACATATCTGACTTAAACAGCAGGCACATATATGATCAATACAATGAGAAATAAGAGCCAACACCCAATGTCACTTCAGTCATCTGAGACTTAGTAAACAAAGGATCTGTATTACATTCATTAAGGGCTTTTTGCCCTTAATTGTTCAGTAAGATCTTCGCTCCCAGCTGGAAGAGGTTCTGAAATAATTGGAGGCGTTTACACTATCTATAACCTTGCGATAATAACGCCATGATGGATTTGCTTCTCTTATAGGGCGTTGACCAAAAGGATTTGAAGCCACATACTCTCGAACATTCGCAGCCATTGCCAGCCCCTCAAGATAAGTCCGAAGATCACCTCCAGGTCCTATGATGACCAGAAAAGAATGATATTGCATTTAGATACAGGTCAATGTTGTCAAAAAGAAAAAAAAAAACAACCTCTGGCTTATCAACATGTTTAGAGCTTCTTCCCCAAAAAAAGAAGAAAAAGGACGAAACAGAAGGGGAGGAGAAGAGGATTCTCACCTAATGATGAGTCTCTTTGATCACGATAATGGTAAGAATAAGGAAATATTGCAGTGTTCATCTGAATACAATTAGCACAAAAAGATGTGAACAAGAGCAGAAGATATAACACAAGACTGAAGTCAGGCCATATTGCTTAAAAGTAAACCAACAAAAAACAGTGGGCTTACTGGATTAACTAGTGCCTTGTGAGGAGAGTCATCTAACAATAAAGTGTTTGACTCATTGAACTCTCCCTTCTCCCATGGAAGACCAGGTTCAAGCTTTTCCCACAACTTTCTAAGTTCCTTCAGCACAAGGGGTTTGTCTCTATTCTCAACGGTGCTGAAGTCTGTCATAGTACAGTGGGACTGGTTCTACATAATCAAGCATAGAAAACTCAATAGTGTCTAGAAAGATTTCATTAAAGTGAATAACTAATTTTAATTACTTAATCAGCTGCGTCTTTAGCAACGATTCTATGAGAAAGAAAGCTCCGTCCCCACTACAAACATATACATCTTAACAATGACCCGAGGAAAGAAATTATATAACGTGACTAGCTGAGTTTATCACCTAACCAAAAACCCCAACAAAAGACATGCTTCAAACAAAAATAGCTAAACATATTACCCAGCAAAAGAGTAGCTTGGATGCAGACTTCCCCATAAGAAACCGGATTGCAGCATCAACATTATACCTGACAATAATCATATACAAGTGTAAAAGAACAATTTTTACATCAATGTGTAAGTCCAATATCTCGGATGCTAAAATGCTAATTCAGTACAGCGTTGCAGTTTAACCATACGTCATAATCATGAACAAAAGTAAGCAATCATGTAGTATCAGTCAAAGATTGGCAAATACTTGTGTCTCGATGACCAAACGCCCACATAAAATTTGTCAAAGCAGAACGTTAGAAAATCATCACAAAAGGGCCTCTTGAAAACTGAAAAAAGAAAAAAAAAACAACATATCAGTCAAATTCAATCAACCAATAGATAGATATCAAGTCAAAAGACCCCGAAAACAAGATATTTGACCTGATTTCTTAGAAATCCATGCATCTGGTTCATATCCAAAAGGAACATGATCAACAAAGTCAGCAAGCAATCCATTCACATCAAGAACAAGAAGCTTCTTCTTTGAGTGGCTAGTAATAGTTCTATCTAGTAAAAAGTGTGATATGGAATGATTATCTTTGTTGCAGACTAAGCTTGAATCAGCAATATCACCTGCAGAAGACACAATATTTCTCAACAAGTGATCATCATTCAGCTTTCTTCCATTATCCTCTTCCAGTTGCACCTCAGGGATGTCCGTAACAGGCACATCAGTTGCAAATATTTGCTCATTAGCATTCTTCATCATCACCATTTCCTCTGAACCTCCGGTATTTGAGGTAACTTGGTTGGCTTTAGTTTCTTCATCCACCGAGTCAACTGCCAAAGGTTAATCAGAAATCTTATTTGAATAATTTTTACTATCACCTGGTTTCACGACATAATTTACACAAGTGGAGTCAACTGTTTATCCCATAATCATCGTATTTCTTCATTAGATGTTTTTCACGTAACATTATTATTATCAGTATTGGAAAAGTTATAAATTATAAATAGCAACTTGCACCACGTTCAAGTTTGAGACTTTTGAGATAGACTCTTTCATAAAATGCTCACCATTTGCTAAAGCTGAGGTGGATCTGCTGCTTGCTTCCTGAAGGTCCACCTTTGAATTGCTGTTCTCTGCAGCCTTTTCAAGTGTATTCTGCTCCTTTCCTGCATTTTCTTCAGAACAGTTGCTTCCTGCATGTAAATTTCTTGTTACAGGATTGATGAATAACTCTAGAACTTAGATGCAATGGAACTATAAGTAAAGCAGGGAAAGAAGTTTCAGTTGAGAAGGCATCAACAATACCATTAACGTTGCTGATAGTGGCATTATGTATTGGACTCCAACTTTTCCTTCTCTTACTCATTGTCAAGCTTGCTTCTGTACTTCTTTGGGAACTTGACAAACCAGTCATAGTTGGAGAGTCATTACATGAGTCTTTTCTAGCACCATCAGTCTCCGTAATTTCAAGTGAAAAATCAGGACCCATATCTATGTTTTCAAAAATATCATCTCCTTTCCGCTTCGTCAAGCTTACTTCTAGACTTTTTTGGGAACTTGACAAATCAGTCATTGATGGAGAATCTTTACATGAGTCTTTTATTGTAGCATCAGTTTTGATTGAAGAAGCTTCCGATGAAAAATCGGGATCCATATCTACCACTTCACCAACATTATCTCCTTTCTGCTTTGCCAAGTTTTCTTCAGCATATCTTTCGGAACTTGACGCAACAGTCACAGCTGGAGATTCTTTATATGAGTCTTTCATAATAGCATCAGTACTCATTGAAGAAACTTCCAGTGACGAATCAGGATCTATGTCTAACAGCTTTACTTCACAGAATCTTCCGAGTTACTTATGACAGCAGACTATGCATATGTTATTTGGTAATCATTTTGTATAGGGTCTACTAAACTAATAGTACAAAAAACATGTGAATCCTTCAAAGCAGAATCTCTAAGAGTGCCTCCTAAAATAGCCATGACAGCAGTAGTATTAATCAAAAGATTGCCCTGTAAACCATCTAATTCAACATTCTCAGAAATCTTACCGTCCTATTACTTGTCTTGCTCTTTTTCTTTTTATATCAAACCAATTTCTGCACTGACCATATGAATCAAACTCACTTGCCAAACCTTTCAAAGAAGTAAATCCATTATATAGTACCCAGTTTTCACCTTATCTGTTGTTTTATAGGTCGTTAGTTCAGCACAAAATATAATATCTCCTGTTTGATCTTTCTCTTCTTTCCAGAAGTAACTTCAGTTCACTGTCTTACCACAAGAGGCAATGCATAATTCCAGCTTCAGACGCCATATCATTCTCAAATAAACTTCTTCCCCCAACCAAGCATTTCCTCATCAATCATTGTTCATATCAATCCAGAAATGCATTATAATGAACTCATCTATTCAATTCCAGCAAAATGAGTCAGCAATTATTATACAATCCTTATGCCCTTTACTGAAATGCCTGCAACAATTGAGTGCAAGAAAAGATTAACCTACGATGACCAACTGAACTCTCAAAGTACTCATAGCACTTTCTAGGATGTTAAGGCACAAAGTACTCCACAAAAACACCAAAGAAATCTACTATGATAATGTTATTTGAAAACTCAGCAGAAATGATATCCTAGAGAGAACAAAATCTACCAGCAGAACCATCAGACAACCTATATCGGAAGTTAATTCTTTAGATACTCCAATTAGGCAATCCTCCATTGTGTTTATCCTAAGCCCCACCCTTTCGCAGTATTTACTTCGTTAAGTCCCCTTCCATCCCTCCCTCCCTGGATAATCTTTTCCGATCCTAAAAGCCAAAACATGGTCCAGAGTACGGATTCAAAAACAGACTTATATCTGGATTCATAGGCAGGAAAAAGAGCTTAATAATACAAAAACCAAAAACTCACTCCACATTCCAGTGGTTCAATGGAAGCACTCAAAGTAGCTTAAACGAAAGAAATGAAAAGGTAGTTTAATATTTAAAGGGTAAGGTGAAGGTGGCTAAAATGAACAAACTAAGCTCCGACAGCGAAACGAAATTTCCCAGCTACCGAAATCCGAATAAATATCTTACAGCATAGTTAAGTTTAAGCCAAATTTTCTGTATAGCCAAATGAGCAAGCAGCAGAAAGTTGAAGAGAATGCAATAATTCGCAGAGCAATATGAAGTTAAATTACAGAGAAAATGGAGGAAAACGAACCTGAAATGGAGACGCAAACCGACGGGAAAGAGAGGAATGCGCAAAGAAGCAGTGAATCAGAGACGCCAAGCAGAAAAGGGCAAGAAGATGGTTGAAGTGAGAGCAACGAAAAGGAGGAAGAAAGGATCGCGACAATAAAGAGAATGGATCGCTCTGAGGCCCTAACGAGAGATTGAAGTACGGCTTCCCTGACAGGTCCAAACAACTGTGACAATAATCTGTGATCTTAAGGAAGATCACAAAATGGTTTTCAATGAATTTTAAGGAACCAACCGCGAAAAAGGAAAATTCGCTCCTGAGAATCCCATTTCCTTTAAATAATTAAAAAAAATAAAAATAGATCACCCAACGGATTCATGTACATTAATATTTTCTATGTGAAGTTTGTTGTTTTTTGTAGTTTACTTGTAAAAATAATTTATACCACTTTTCATCACTAACTCTGCAAGCATTCTGGATAACTTCAACCAGAACTACATCACAAAAGAGAGGCAAATTCAAAGGATTCTAACATCTCATTGAAGGAGGAGGTGGATCTTTTGATAGAGAATGGGGCAGAAAGAATATATAGATATATATAGTGATGGGTCCCACTTATCAAATGAGATTTTCCATCACATATGTGACTTGTCAGACTAGGAGCCAATAGAATTGGCTCATGAAAGTTCTTCTACAAGTAAAAAATAAAAAAAGTAAAATTGTGAATTGAATGATACTGAAAAAGAAAATTCAATCACACTTATAATCTCAATTCGTGTTTCTTTAAATTTTACAATTCACTAAATTTATAGTAATAAAAATAATTTACAATATAAACTTCTATCAAAAATATTAGATGAATTTTTTTATTAATAATTAATTAAAATTATTAAAATATATAGTTCCCAACATTCTTCCCATAATTTTTGTTCTTATCTCACTTTCACTCTAGAGTCTAGATATTTAATCCATTTAAAGTAAAAATATTAAGAGGATAGAACCTGAAATAATAAGAAAAAAATAGAAATTCACGAATATAAATTGAGACTCCTGATTTTTATTTAAGCAATAATGTGATGCAAACACACATTAATGTTTAAATTCATTTTTATGACAAAATAAATAATCTTTGTAATCAACAAAGAAATACATCACATAACAAAAAAAAAGAAGAAATAATCAATTTTTGCCAGCAACAAGGCATGAGAGATAGAAATAAGTGATGATAATTTGTATAAACGCTCTTCCATCTCCAGCCCTTCCTGCTTTCTGCTATCTTGCGATGTACTTGGAAAATAGATGGAAGCAAGCAAATCTCTGAGCTTAGTGCAGAGCTCTTCTGGAACAAAAATGAATGAAGATGAACAACTCTCAGCTTCATGAGGTGCTCAAGATTTGGGTGAAGCTATATGAGAGAAGAAAATTTTTCAAGATCTTGTAATTTTATAAAAATGCAAAAGTTACTAGTTCATAAAAATATTTAAATCTCAATATGTCATGTTTTAATTGGGATTTGATGTGTATACATATACATTTGAATACTGATGACATAAATCCTATGTTTTTGGCCGATTAGATCTGTCAAATGGGAAATTCTGGAACACTAGAAAACCAGCCAAAAAATGAAACATTGAAAAACATATTCAAAACAATGTTTCTTTTTTCTAAAAAAAAAAAAAATCAACAACAGAATTGTGTTTTTATGTCTTTTGCATGGTTTTTTCAATGTTACACACACATGATGATTTAGCGTAATTCTAGTGATCAGGGAATATTCTAGGGTGCCATAAGGGAACTTTGAAATAATTTTCCTTAATTTTGATATATTAATCAAATTAGATTTACTATGACCAAGCTTGGCAATGAGATTATGAAGGATAAGGTTTTCTTTCTTTGTTTTTTATTTGGGTGATTGACTGATGAGGTGTTAATATATACATCTCATCCACTCATTTGAGCTCATCAGCTGTATCGATATTCCCCCCCTTTTCTCTAAAGTTTTTCCATCGCACTTTCTTATAGTGATCACATCTGTTACAAAAAACAACAAATGCGTAATCGGCCAAAAAAAAAAAACAACAGATGAACTCTCCACAAACACTACTACTACGTATGAAACGGTAACTATAGATTAAAAGCAACTCACAGAAATAACTATATATAACAAAACAAAATGCATTACATACAAATTAGTCGTTGCTTTACTCAAGAATACTGCACCGACTTGGATTGTTGATTAACCATTGCCACACACACCCTTGCCTTCTTGAAAGCATTGAATTGGGAAAAACAAACTTCCAAGAAGCACCAAAACATTCCTATTGGAATTCCACTTCTCTCTAATAACTAATAAGTGGCCGTTAGGAGATTGAGTATGTGGCAAGAGGGACGCTGGAAGATGAGGAAACATCAGGGTATAACTTCCAGGTTTCACACCTTGACATACTTGTCAACATAGCCCTGCAGAATAAGTAGAGAAAGGAACGTCAGTAAAAGTAAAACAAAATGCCAAGGACTTGACATGGAATTAAGTGTAGATCAACTTCCACCACAACAACAATAACAAGTTTTATCCCATCAAGTTGTAGATTAACTTCCAATTATAACAAGAGAAGGCAAGGAGAAAATTTCAGTCTTAATTTCCAATAGAAAACTCATGAAAACCAAAACAATATATCAAAGTACTAGCTCTTTCTCACGAGACATAAATCAAATAGATGCATATCATTAACATATCAGAGTCCCTACCACAAGAGATAGGGTGAATCCAGACTCCGGACACATTCTAATCACAAAGATCATCACACGCAGAGTTTGGGCCAAGTGAATTAACATTAACAAACAAAATGCAATTTACCTTTTTCTTTTTTTTTTGGGGGGGGGGTTGTTGAGGGATGAGAAAATTACCATCACAAGCTTAGTCAACTTTCGCTGTGAGGAGTCTATGTACTGATTTATCTTTGCTTGAGACTTGGGTACACGGTGACCCTTCATGGCCCCTGACACCTTATCTACAGTCTTTTTTACAATGGTTTTAAAAGCCACCTTACTCATATTACCCTGCCTCCATGAAGGCTTCAAAACCTCTTTCACAAAGTTCGCAATGGAAACTTTAAATAGTTTCATCGATCTGGAATCCTTACTCTTCTTTCTTTTACCTGGAGATTTAACTTGATCAATCTCAATCTCACCTGTGGCCATCTTTTCACCATCCACAGGATTACTTAGGCTCTCATTTTCCACAGCACCTACTTCTGCATCTGCTGTCTCACCATATTCATCATTATTCTGAGACGAGGTAGAGGCAGTAGCATCAATTTCCCATTGCTTGTTCTCTTCCAGATCCAAAGACTTAAAGGAACTTTTGGGTCTTAGACTGATGTTAGATTCACCAGTAACTTCCTGCTTTTGATCAAGAAGAGATTTCTTGAGAGACGCGGATGATGGTTCTATGCTGTCAAAAAGTGGATCATATTGGTCACTACCCGACCTCAGTAGAATCTGTCCAATAGCTCTAGCAGATTCAGAAGTTGTTTGTCTTGATCCAACACCAAAGACTCCTTGCCCATTTACTGGAGTCTGGTGTAAACTGGAAGAAGAGCCATAATTATTAACATGGACCATGTCCTTTTCCTGTCTAAAGATGCTTGAACTGAATTTGGAACTGAGGGGCTGTTCAAAGGTGGATGCATAAGGATTACAGTGAGCAGATATTCTCGATCCCCCGAAGTCTGGGAGAGAAGCTGAATGATTACTATCCAGAACATCTGGTGGATATCTGGATGCAGTTACAGTCTCCCCATGCACACCCAAATTACCATCAGATGCAGAATAATGTGAACCATAAACTGTCTGTTGCTTCTGTGACAAAGGATGAGTAAAGGTAGCTGCCTTAAAATTCTCTTCTGGATGCAACTTGTAACTTGAAGTCTGTAGTCTGTTAGCACCTGACTCCCATGAAAATGGCTTAGATTGAGATTGCAGGCTAGCAAAAGATGGGGAGCTTAAACTTTTTGAGTCATGCATTGGAAGTTGCTTATAGTGATCTTCTTTACTAACATTAAGGTCCAAGTGTGATTGACTGACTAAGTTTCCCTGAGACAGAGGCTTTGGAGAGAGAATTTCCACATGCAAGAGAGGTTGAGCATGCTCCTGCGTACTGGGGTAAGCTTGATCCTGAGACTCAGCACCCTGAATGTGAGAAGGCTGCCCAGTCCTCACAGAAGTCTGAGAAACAAAGTCGGTCCTCAGATGCAGTTTATTTTCATTAGACTCAGATGAAACATAAGAGGTTGGAGCTCCTGAATTTAAACCAGAACTATATGCAAATTGTGGCGGTGGAGGTGGTGGTAAGGACATCCACGAATTGTGAGGTGGTACACAAAAGTGAGGATTTGGAGCATGCAACATTCCTGGGTAAGGCTGTCTTCTGGTGGATTGGTAAGGAAAATGTGCATTTTGCTGCATTGAAACATAATCCCGGGACATCTGCGGTTGGACAGCATTTCCACTATAAGAATGTGGAAGAGCAGGTGGTAGAGGCAATTGGTAAGAATGAAGTGGAAAACCTGCAGAACCAAGTGCAGGTAACTCCTTAGACGCCTGAGAGCTCAGTGGAGACTGCTCCAATAAGAGATGTTGACCGGTTGAACTTGAAGTAGACTGTAGCTGAGTTGATGGTAACATACATGGTAAAGGCTCACTATTAGAGATCTCACTGGAACAGGCTGTCAATCTATTACCATCAGATAGTTTCAAGACATCACCACTACTTGTAGAGTTGGAAGGAAAACCACCAACCAAGAGTTGCTGGCTCGAAGAGGCCTCATTATCATGGATGATAGTTTTCGGCTCCTCTGCAGCTGCTAAAGTTTGTCTCACTTCAGGAGTAACTCCTCTGGAACTTTCGCATGTAATTGGAGCAGCATTAACCAGTCGACTATCATGATCTGATACAGTTGACACAGTAGCATTCCTAAAAGAATCATCTTCTTTCCTCCGTTCTAATTCTCGGCCAGTAGAAGAGCCACTTACTTTCTGACAAAGTAGCACATCCTGACTTCTCACTTTTTCACACTCATCACCAGACACTTTCGCGGAAATTTTTTTCTTGGCTTCATGAATCCTAGAACTTTTTGAAGATACTTCTAGATCACGTTTATTCCTATGGTGCCTTGAAGTAGCATTCTTGTCTGGTTCATGGTGTAAATAACGACAAGATGCTCCACGGTAGCATTTTCCTCGAAGAAAATCAAAACATTTCCCCTTGTCCCTTTTCTTATACTCACCATTGAACTCACCCAATCGTCTCAAGATTGGAGACCTGCTCCTGCTCCTTCTGTTACGAGGGGACCAGCTAAAACCAACAAAATTTACAATAATTCAAATAAGTAAATTAAAGCATTAAAGAAATCAAGATCCAAGTAAATTTCATGAAATGAAGCAAAAGAACCAGGGATAGAAGAATTGTGCATCTACTACTAACTCCGTTTGAGGACAAGTATCAAACTAACAGACAGTTGTTAGGACATCATAAAATTACAGACAGCAGCACACACCTGCGAGATCGGCTTCTCTTATCTTTTCTTCTCCAGGGGCTCCTCTTCCTCCTCCTACCACCCCTTTCTATGGGAGAGAGGCTGCGACTCCAACTTCTGTCTCTTTTATTCCGCCTCCTAGTCCGATGATTTCGAGAATCATCAGAGTCACTATCTGTAGAATCTTCCCTGGCAACTCTTCCAAATTTATCCACCTTCAAAGGATTCAATTCAAACTTAGATGTTTTCTTATTGCCTTGCTCAGTATAACCAATTTTACTACTATCATCAATGCCAGCACCACTCAAGACATCTTTCCCCTTGGAAGCTTCAATAGAAGCAGAAAAATTGACAGAGGCCTGATTTTCAAGGTTAGTTCCAACAAATACATAATTAGTCCCACTTAAAATGGTTGTATGGGTAACATTACCCTCTTTCACTAGATGTAAGGACATTTTCGATTCATTCAGAGATGAACTGGAAAGCAGCTCACTCCCCTTTTGAGTAGCAGAGGACATTTTGGATCCAATATCTGTGTCCAAATAACTCCCAGGATCTTTATGGGCAAAAGAAGCACTGGTGGTTGCAGCACTTGAGACTGTCAAAGTGCTAGCATCTGCAAAGCATGTTTCATCTTCGTTATTTGAAGTGTCATCTGAAGCATAATCTTGAATAAGTCTCATTGGGCTACCGCTCCTAGTTAGTTGTCCAGAGTCTCTGTCAGGATTAGCTACAGCAGGATCAGAAGCACCATAGTCTGCGAGATCATCTGCTTGAGGAGCTGCAGCTTTGCCTTCAGGAAATTTAACCACTTCTACAGAATCGCCCATTGTGCTAAGTACAATGTTCATCTTCTTCGATTCAAATAAATGCTCGAGTGCTGTATTTTATGAAAAGCCTTATCAGCACAATATGGAAAAGGGCCTTGAAAAAGACATAACAAATAAGATAACACTAGGATGGTTCTGACATCAGCTATCAGAGCAATATCTTAAAATATATAATGCTTTTAAATTTTGATTGGCCTACAAAAGCAAGGAGACTAAGAATTTAGAAGACATGGAACTTTAAATACTGGAAATGTATTTCATTATTAAAAAAAAAAAGGATTCCATCTCCTAAAGAAACAACTTTGGAAGGACCCTAAGCAAAATATATTTGCAGCATTACTTCCAAGTTGTACAGACACAATTGTTAGTGTCAGTTTACAAGCATACGGTTCCTTAATTCCATGAACATCAATGACCAGCAATAATAGTTAGCATTTTATTGCTGCAACCAATTAAAATTAAAAATAATACTGTAAAAATTTTCCCCAAAGTTGTTTATGCATATGGATAGGGATTTCTGCAATGAAACCTTCACACGTGTTGCCGACTCCTAAGGGTCCAGAGCAGGTGATGTCACTGGCTAAGATGTCATCAGGAGGGTTGTTTTCCACAGGATTCAACAGCTGCTGTGTCTGGTTATTACTGCCAATTTTAATAACCTCATCACACGGCTGGTTCAGAAGTTCAGTTGTGTTGTTCAGTCCCTGGTCCTTGTCAGAAAGAGTTATATCATCTGAACCAACCAAAGGCAATGTTATCAAAACAAGAAAATTTGATCCAAAACTAGGATATACTTCAGATGGTAATTTAAATGGAATAAGAAAGCAACTCAAAATGCATATTCAATTTTCAAATACTTATTCAGCACTCCCATCACTTCTTGGAACTACTCATGCTGTACCAGAACTGAAGATTCCATAATTTGATACCAAAAAAAAATAGTCCAATATCGATAACTATATTTCAATGGCGGAAAAAAAAAAATTCTATTGATGAGTCTGAGAATCAGGATCATAGGCAAGCAAATTAACCTTCCATCTCCATGTCCGAGTCTGCAGCTGAATTACATTCAGTTACAACATTCTGATGATCATGGTGCCTTGAAGGGTCTACTGATAGAGGCCTTGGCAGTGATTCACTTTTCTTGGCATGCCATCCATATTCCAGAATAAACTTCCTCTTCATCCATAGAAAATACTCATGGGAAATAGTTGCTTCAGTTCCTGGATCACCTCCAAACAGAAATGCATACTCAGGATTCTCACGTTCATCATGGCGAGTCTTATCTTCAACATGAGGACCATTCACGACAATGAGCCAACATAAAGCTTCAATCTTTTCAACAATTTTATCTTCTGTTGGACGGCAAGGAGGTGGAGAAAGACCCGCAATTGCATTTGTAGTTGATGACAGCCCATCTCTATCAGCAATAGCTACCTCTTTACCAGTCCCACCCTCCTTAGGAAGACGTGCAATTCTGAACAAATCAGAAGCTACTACCTCATCAACAGAATCTATGGCCTTCAATTCAGAAGCATGAAGCTTACTAGACTTAGGATCAGAGTGCAGGTCATAGGGCAAGTTAGAGACAACCAGGTTAGATGTAGATGTCATAGGAGAGTTAGAAGGTGGTGGGGATGGCAGAATAGGGGGTGGAGAAGGTGGCAGTGGAGGGCGACTACAGGAAGGTACTTGACCATTCCCAACAGATGAATGACGATAAACTTCATCTGGAGTAGAAGCATGAAAACCAGAAGTGGAAGGGGCTGGTGGGCGTGGAGGGATAGGCTGAAGGCTCTGTACATCACCGGAAGGTGGTGGGCACGGCGGAACAGGATGTGGGTACACAGGTTGTCCTTGTGATTGAGATGAGGGAGGCGGAGGAGGGGGTGGAGGCAAAACTCCAGGTGATGGCCCAGGAGTCCAAGATGTTTCATGGCGAGTGTGGGAAAGAGGAGGTGGAACTGATGGGGGAATATGATGAGCGTGGACCCCCAAATTTGAGGAATGCTGTGAATTCTGGCCAAAACTAGAGAATGTTTGAGGCATCAAGCTGTTCCCATGCAACAGAGGGCGAGGAATGCCATAAGATTGACCGGTATTCTGCACCAAACTCGATGAAACTTGTACAGAAGAATTAAGAGGGACTGTAGACGATGAAGTTGGAGGCCCATGCATATACATATGAGGAGCAGACGCCCCAATGTGAGGTGGGACGGTAGTGTGTTGGCCTGGGGGGGCTGGAGAACCTTGCTGAAAGTGAAAGGGGGGAGGTGGAGCTCGGAGGCGTTGTTGATAAGCTGGCTGCATGGGAGTGTGAGGACCGTGATTCACTTGATTATACATCTCACTCGCAAAGGCTCAGTTAACAAGCAATGCAAAAACTTCTTTCTTAAAGCCCCATCTTCATGCTTTGATACTCGGTTCAAGACTCCAAAGGATCAGCTGAAAAAAAAGAAGATAATTTTTAGAACCAACATAAAGCAGAAAAATGTTGAGGAACAATCACTCAATCAAAAATTATCCACCCTTGTGACAGGGTCAATCAGTCATCAGGATGAGAATATTCCACATATTCATGGAGAACATATGACTCTGGAATGACCAAAAAAATCAAACATGTGACTGACTATAGAAACAACTTCAAAATGTTGGTTTTGTGTTCGCTGAGATTTCTTTTTTTTTTTCCTTTCATTTATTTATGCTGGATCTACTAAAATTCGCTTCAGCTTATAACTAGCGCATTGCCCATGCAAGTCAGCAAATACTCAATACCGCATCCTTTCTGTCACTTTTCTCTTCATGTAAGTTAGAAGATTATCCAGATTTCACCCAGCATGTTGAAATAAATTTCTCGGACCAATTTCCCCAATACTTTCTACTGCGCAACCCAGAATTACACCATGTGAAATGCTTCGACCGACAAAGAATAAAATTTGCGAATTTGGGAAGCGGCCTTTGGCGCCAATTAATCTTCCGGTAAACAGTAATCACCAAATATTAACAGCCCAGATTTTGGGAAGTTTCTACCAGCAATCCAATGTTTTGCTTCTTCTTTCCCATATGGATTGAAGTATAGAACCACAGTGACTCATCATCAACACTTAAAGCTCTCCAATTGTCAGAGCAACCATGGTGCAAATAAGTAGCAGATAGCAAACTTTCCAAAGAAGCAAAACTAAGCAGAAACAACCTTAAGTCGCGGGCAATCACAAACTTGCACGACTTACCGTATGAGAGTGCCACAAAATTAGAGCTCTGATGTTTGATACTAGGAGGGCCTAAAGAAATCACTAATTGTCCTTTGGGGAATCTAAGATTTTCTCATCAGAGTGAGAGTGAGGGCTAAAAGGGAAAAAAAAACTCCCCGCAGTTGAAACCCTAAGTAAGAACCTCTCTTCAGCTCAAGCACATTGGAATTCCGAAACCCAAAGTTCTTATCAGCGTGAGAACAACAAAGTTTCTGGGAACAGATTAATGTATGAAAGGAAGCCAAGAAGGCCTTGAATCGGGATCGTTGTTGGGATAATCTGGATCCTGAGTTTCAATCTTGTTTCTGTCTATATGTCCATTTAAACTTCTATTGTCTTTTTTGCCTATTTAATTTAATTGCACTAGTAGTTTTCAAAAATTAAGGGCTTTTTGGGGGTGGGGGTTCAATTTATGTGACCCAGTACAGACAATCGTCATATAGATTATTTATACTTAAATTGAGCTTGTTCACACCGAAATTTGTTTGAGGTCTTGACATTTTTTTGGGGCCAGATTTAGGCTTTATGTCAACATCAATCCATGTATAAAACTTTGATTAGCTAGTTTTCTAAACTATTTCATTAAAATAAAAATTAAAAGATTTTTTGTATTTTTATTGTTTATTAAGTGAATGTTATTTTGTTTTGTTGGAAATTGTTTTTCAAGGGAAAAAAAATAACCACACTTCCAGGTTCCGAGGCAAAATAGCAGCTAATGATCTGAAACAATGGTTTCCAAGTCCAACTTCTCTACACATCGTAAGCAGTGGTTATGTATGAGAGCCAAGAAGCACCCGTGTGAGCGCACGCACGAGTACAAAACACACACTGAAATATATATATATATATATATATAATATTTTAATAAGGAGAAAAGATTTAGCATGCATGTAAAACCATCACAGCAATAAAGACCTTCATAAAACTAATGCCCCAATTTTTACCCAAAAAAAATCTCTATAAAACTTTTTGAAAAATATTATTCATGATTTAGAGATAATAGAATAATAATCTTACATAAATTTTATATATCATATTGGTGTTGAATATTTTGATGATTGGTAGCCCAAATTTGCGAATACAACAAGGCTATTCGTAACCTACCAAAAACCATTGTTAGTTTCATGGACAATACAGTTCTACTAATGGCACCAAGTTTTTGTTATAAAAAAAAAAAAAACCTAATGGTGGCAAGTTAATATTAATCCAAATCCTTATTTTTTTTGGGCTACCAGGGGCTGCATAGTCAACGTATTCCTTTTCTCTACGGCGGAAAAAAAAAAAGTTAAACCTACTTGTAATTTTTTATAGTTTACGATGATTTGAGTTTTTTGATTTTTGAAGTTTAAAAGTGGCTGTTTTAACTCCCTTAAATTCAATATGTCTAAAATCATTAGTTCATGTAACTTTAAGAGATCCCTATACCTTTGACAAATTTTAATTTTGATTCATATACTTTGAACAAATTTTTATTTTGACTCATATACTTTAAACGGATTTTTGTTTCAATTTATATACTTTAAATGAATTTTTGTTTAAATCATAAATTTAATGATGTTAATTAACGCTACTAAACATTCAAATTGTTATGAAAGGATAGAGACTAAAAGTATACATTCAAAACTTTAAGAGCAAAAAATAAAAAGGATAAAAATATATAAAATTAAAAAATAAAAAACAAGAAAGCTTAAAATGATAAAGACCGGTCATATCATAATTGTTTTTATATTATTTTATCTAATTATTAAAACATTTCACCATAATTAACGAAGTTAATAATATATAAGTAAAATCAATAATGTTATCATCGAATTTAGATCATTTTAAAATTATAGATATTAACAATTTTAAACAACAAATTTAAAAGTTCAAAATTTTAACTTTTAAACTTTAGAAACTAAAATTAAAAAATAGATTTAACCCTAAAAATATAATATTCTCCTTCCAATTAGACTTTCTTTTGTTTTTTTTTTGGGACATATCATATTAGCCAATTTGCTATTGTTGGATATATGCGGTATTTCGAAAGAAAATTATAGATTTATAGTCTCACATTGTCTCAATTATATTGGTTTGATAATCCTGTAAACAAGCCCATCCTCATCCTCCTCTTATCTGTGTCTTGGCTCCCAACCCGAGTTAAACAACTAATTTGGACTTAAATACACGCCTTCATTGCCAATAGCTTCCAGGCGTCCCCCTCTCTCTCTCGCGCGCGCGCGGGAGGCCGAACGAGAACAAAGGAGGGCTGCAGTCAGATGGCAGTCAGTACACAGAATCTTCCAATTTAAGCTAGAGTTCAGACCATAGTGCAGATCTGTATCCTACCATTCTAGTTTGCTTAAAAAAGAACCAAGATAGCTACTGTAGTAAACTTCTAAAAAAAAGCTATTTCATCTATTTTCTCTCTTTCTATCTTTCTTTCTTCCCCACCCCCCACCCCAAAAAAAAAAAAACCCAATCTTGTAGGGACTACCATGTTCCACCGGTTAGCAGGTTGTCATAAGTTACATGCATCCATGATCACCTTGAGATGAGGAATGTATAAACAGCAAGCATGCTAAGTCTATGTTATTATCATCAGCAATTATCTCCCGGTTCCTGCTTTCAAATGAATTTTGGTAATTCACTGCGCTCTTCTTCCATTGGGGCCGAACTCGAGTAATCTGTCATTTCACCAATCGGTTCATCATAATGAAATTCTTACATTACCAAGAGTCCAATTTGTATAATAGCTAATAACAAACTCCAAACTTAGAAAACTGGTTTACTTGAAATGTTCATGCAATTAAAAAGGGATACGCTTCCTAAAACAACCATTCAGAATTGAATCATTTTTCACATAAGGGTACAATATGTGTGTGTGTGTGTGTGTGTGTGTGTAATATAGCTGAAATCATAATCTCATCTCTGATTCTTCTATCCTTTCCGTTAACTTGTAAAACTGAACAAACGATGTTTGCCAACTGTTTTTTGTTTCCATACCTTGATTAGAGTGAGACACAGCACCCTCAGCCACAGCTGGCCTGGGAACTTCTGCACTGAAGCTTGGCGCGTCGGTTGTTTGATCATGTCTTGGAACTTCATAATTCAAACTTTGCAAACTATTAGTTTGGTCATTATTTGGAAAGCCAGTTCTGGAACAGGGTGCATCATTCAAGTTTCCATCCAATGGATTTGGCATCTCATTTTTTTTATCACCATCCTGATTCAAAGAAACAGCTCCTGTTTCTGGGTTGGGAAAAAGTACCTGCAGTATAGTTAAAGATAAATAGAGAAACCCTCAGGAAAGTAGACCAATATTACTAGGGATATATATCGCACTCGGGCTATTTCAGGAGACTAGAAACCAACTAGGCCTCACTGGATCATACTTGTACATCACATTCTGAGATCAGATTCATGATATTTATGTAGTATGTAAACTTTTCGTGCATCATAACTAGGACCAAGCAAACAACCTTGTATTTGGCAACCCCAACAACGTGAACTTAATGAAATCATAGAAAGAAACATTTTCAAAAATTAATTCTCGCCAGACAGAAAGATCTTCTATAATGGTAAACATATCTCATCAGCAATGAATAAACTAGATCACGATCTACCACATTGCATGGGAGGAACACTTCAAGCAAGTTGAACAAACATAGATGTCTGCTATAAGCTAATGGTTAGAAGGAAGTAGATCATCAATCACACGAAGCATATATAAATTACCATCTAAAAACGCTTTACAAAGTGAAAACACTAATCTCAGGCACTAAATATTCTAACTGGCAGCAGTTCTTTCAAAATTCCAACAATGTAAGAAGCAACTATTTGTGTTTGCTCGTGCACTCAAAAAGATACCAACTTTCTATCAATTACAAAGCCCAACCAAATCCTCAAGGAATCACTTTTTCTTAACCCAATGTTTCTATTGGTCAATATCTGCCAGCGTACAAATAATATTAGAAAATCACTCCTGCTTCAAGGACTCTATCCAATACAAGTATGAATTAAAAAAGAAGAAGAAGAAGAACGAAGGAAAAAAGGGAACAGAAAAGTGAACCTTATGCGGCTCAGAAGCATCAGCAGTTGTGAGAATGCTTGATACGAGAGGAGCAACAGCTTCTGAGCGGTTTCTATGACCAGCATCTGTCATTTCATCTGGCTTGAGCACTTTAGAAACCTTTAATTTGCTCGGGCGTGTACTACTTCTGACAGCACTACCGGTTTCATAAGACATCCTTTTTCTGTTTTAAGAATTAAACATAAAATAAATTTTCCACAGAAGAGCATCAACTATTAATAACAAATTGTCCATTGAAAAATAAGATAAAACAACAAAGCAGCAGCAGCTTACCTACTGCTGGAAGCATGAATAGGTGGCTGCAGAGAATGTGGTTTGTTTAAAAACAGAAATCCACGAAGAGGCTTTCCATCAATAACAGTTTCGATAGTATATCCTTCTGGAATGCTATCAGTAAGCTTGGCTTGAAACATTGTCTTTCCAAGAGGCAGGGATTGATTTGCTTGAATATTTTGTCTACCTGCAAATATTATACTGGATTTTCAGCTGTCAACAAGAGGTATTTAGAATATAATTAAAATACTTTAAACATCACTTTCCAGTATAAATAATGGAATGTAAATGATCCATTTTAGTCAACTACAATGCATATATTAGTTGGAATCAGCAAAATACATGCTAACACTAACTTGACTAAATGAATACTATGACAGGTTTTAATAAAAGCAATGATTTAGTGCCTTCAATTTTACTAGCCAAATCACCCAAAAACTTGTATGACCATGAACAACATAGCAATGGGAGGACTTGTACAAATAAGCTCCAAATATATTACAAGGAACCTCCAGAATCCTGTATGCCATTAGCATTATGGAAAAATGTAGCCCATAAGGAAACATTTTAGGTTATACCATATCGCTGGATCAGAATTTCCATAAATGACAAATTCTTACTTGGCTGATTAAAATTCAACACTGCTAGGGGCTGGCTAACGTCAGAAACTCCATATCTAACAACACCTTGGCTTTGTACAGTATTGAGGTTCTGCTCTTGGCATTTCAACTTCAATTGCTTCCGTAAAGATAACTTCTCTGGTCTCTGTTCAATCTCCCTGGCAAGACCTAAAAGTCAGATCAAATAGAATTATTAGAAGCAACAATTTGTCACATACTTGATGTAAACTTATCAAAATCATACATTTTTCAATGTATCACAAAGACGATACATGGACCAGAGAGATATTGGCCAATATGGCTAAATCACCTTATAGGTACCTAACTGAGATGAAAAACCTGACCCCAAAAAGCTCGCAACTAAAGTGGGAGAATCAACCTAGTTTAGCACCTCAAAGAATAACCCACAGTACTCAATGTGGATAGAGCTTATGTACCTTGTTATACCTTGGTCCCCATCAATTATCCACCCTTAAAAAGTCAACATCTTATCAGTTATATTTTATGACACTTCACTTAACCCCAATCAGGACCATTCGAAAGTAGTTCTTTCCAGGGCAGCCAACCACAACTCTAATAACAAACAATAGACAGTAAAGCGCCATTGCTAAGTAGGTAACCCTCCCTTAAACTAGCTATTAATACAGAAAAACTACACTTAAGCATTGAAAGTTCACTCTACTTAATGTAGGACTTAGATATCCCATACAACCTTTGTCCTTATCATCACCTAATTCTATGCTTTAAAAATATGTGAAAAAATTTGATGCCTGAGTCGCAAAGTTGGGCCTCCCACGACTCAATGCAACTAAATCATTACAAATAAGATTCCCTGAACTGCTTTTGTAATTGATCATACGCCCATAATCATACATGAGGATTCATTTTTTCATACACATCACCAGGAGCTAGGCAGCCTATGCTCCCTCTGTAATCCCAACTCTCTACTAGAAAGTTAAACTTCTCCATATAAAAGCTAATGAATTGTGCTTTTGCCCTTATGTCAATATTGCTTTATTGTAAGCGTTTCATGCGTCTCTTCCAATGAAAGTAAACAAGAATGGTAATTGCATCATTAAACGAATTGACTTATGAATTTATGACTGATAAAATTATCATAACTTATGGTAAAGCCTTTTATGAACTTTTGGGTTAAATTATCAATTAAGAACAAAATAATTTACATATTTCATATTCTATATTTGAAGCTATATAGCATTAGATCTTACAATTTGATATGATTTACAAATTCACAATTAAAAAATAGGCTTCACGATTTATGATGTCATGATTAGACAACCAAAACCTGATAAGCCAATCCCAATATCACTTCTTCTTGAAGTCGAATTGATATGACTCCAATTCTGACCACATTTAAGTTCTACTATTCATTAAGTGGTTAAATTGAATGTTTAAGAGATAAACTAATAAAAAGAAGTGTTTAATTTCATATTCCAATTTCAAGCACATAGGAACATACATATTTCATATTTTCTATTTGAAGCTTTATAGTATTAGATCCTACAACTGATATGATTTAAAAGTTCGCAATTCAAAAATAGACTTCACAATTTATGATGACATGATTTGACAACTAAAGCCTGATAATATAATTCCAAATATCACTTGTTTTAAGTAGAATTAGTATCACTTCCATCTTTGACCACATTTAAGTTATATTAATCATTGATCATTACAGTAAGAGCCTAAGAGGATGACTAATAAGAGAAGTGCTTAATTTGGTACTGTTAAAATGAATCCTGATTTGGTTAGTTAGGTTATGTGTGTTTACTGCAGCAAATGGTGTCAAAAGCAGTTCAAGTGCAAGAGATATCATAAAAGCAGCCTAGTCGTCAATAATTTACAGAAATAACAATATCCAACTATTACTAAGTAAATTAAGTAATATTAAAACAAACTTTGCTGAACCTGTGTGTAGGTAATACATATCATCGAGGGCCTCAAGATTTTTATTACAACCACCAATGAACACAAGAACACCACTTATAATCGGGTCCAAACAGTCACCGGATACGGAAAATCTAGCACAAGGACCATGGCCGGTAGTTGCCACCTGGGTCCAAAGACCAGTATCTGCACCAAATCAGAGTTGAAGTATGATATGAAGCTTAAATAAATAACATTAAAAATTTCTAGCTAGAATTTCAGAACTGAAAAGATGACAAAGGTGAACTACATACCCTGATTAATGAGAATTGAGAAGCGACAAGAATTGAAATTACTACCAATATCAAATTTCAATAAAATAAAGTGTCCTCCTTCAAAAGGTTCAAATGACACATATGCTCAGACATCGCCAAGAATGTTTAAAATTCTGCGCCTAAGACATATGTAGGAAATAATATCATTAAACAACATTCACGCATCCAGCTTTCCTCCATGGAGCCAAAACTATCTACCACCAAGTGTTATGAAAATGATGGAGCAGTTACACTAATAGTTCAAAGTTTCTGTAAACAGAGTCTTTCATAGCAGGGTTCTTTATTTGTTTAAACAACAAAATAGCAAGAACAAAAATTTAAACATGAAAGTATTTGGATGGCTATTGTAAACATACCAACATCAAGCATATAAAGATCATTATACAGACTTTGTGAATCTGTAAATCCCCCAAAAACAAATAAGTTCTTGCCGAAAGAAACTGTAGAATGACCAGCCCGAGGTGGTAACAACTGTCCCGACGTATTCAGCTCCCTCCAGATTAAAGTATCTAAGGATAACAAAAAATCCAAAACAAATCATGAAGATGCATATAATAATAAATTCAAATATATTTCTATGAATTACAGATAGCATACCAGTATCAAGGATATGAACATCGGACAAATAATAATCATGTCGATCTTCACCACCAATCACAATAATTTTGTTTTTCCAAGATGAGCAAGTATGACTATCACGAGGAGATGGTGGAGTGCCTGATGTTGCAGCACACTTCCAAACAAATGTCTCTAAAAGTGAGAGTAAACAAGGAGTTATCAACATCTTTTCAATCAACCATCTAATTTAACGCTACATACAGAATATTCCAACAAACACTGTTAAGGTTGATGGGAAGGGTTGTGCAGACTAAAATGTTCAGTATCTCAAGCTTTAACAACTCCAACATACAAGTAAACCCCAACTGTTCACTGAGTACACAGCCATACACTCAAGATCTCCCAAACAAAGACTCATAGCCTCATAAACAAGCTAGAAAGTGAGAAAATTTCTGAGTTCAAGAAAATGTCCGAAAAAATAATCACTTACGATCTCTTTTAAAATATGTATATATGTTAGCCAATGTCATTATACTTTTACCTCCTATTTGCAATTTAACATAAGATATTATGGGTATAATATAGTGAACTAAACTAATAAATAACTGGGAATATGCTCATGAAAAGTCACCTGTATTCAATATGTACAGATCATTATAGTAGACCTCATTGTTTTCTGCAGATTTTCCACAACCGCCAAATATGAAAAGCCGTTTGCCAACAAGAGCAGAACTATGACCCTCACGTGCCTCTGGACCTTCTCCTCTTATATTTGGAGAAATCCATGTATGTGACGCTAAAAATGATTAAATACTAATAAGTACTATATGGTGAAACGAATCAATTAAGAGATTACAAGCTCACAAAACACAGTCAGGCATTAACAGCATAACATTCTCAGAATTCTCTAATAAAGCAGTGGTTTTCATCACCATCATAAAACTAAGTGCAGGACAGAACTTGTACAGGCAAACATGAAGTATTCAACCAAAGCCTTAAAAGTATTAATTCCTTGCTTTTCAAGCTATAATTGGTATATAAATTAGACCAACAAACTTATATAGCGAAATAGCAGAATGACGACTCACAAGTGTCTAGTATGTGCAAGTCTCTAAGCGGGTTCGTCCCATCTGTACCCCCAAACACAAACAGATTATCACCAACAGCAGTACAGCTATGGCTGTCCCTAGGAGTAGGTGAGGTGCCTTTGACCACAGGTTGGCGCCAAGTCTGCGTGGCTGCAAATCAACAACGGGGAATAAAATGAGCAGTGTTCACACTGAGTTGTCAGATTGCTAGAACAAGTTCATAAATAAGGCATACACATACGAACTAAATAGTCGCTATGTAAAACCAACCACCCAACAATGTATCAAACATTATGCTCTCGTATTTCTGAAACCAGTAAAATAAAGAAATAAATGTCGTCCTTGAAGGGAGAAAAAGGCAACATCAAGCTTGCAAGTAACCGAGAGAGAGAGAGAGAGAGAGACTATTTTTTCTTACAGGACACCGAGTATGTCGCTGAAAGACATGGGAATGAATCAGCTAACAACAAAATGCGGGGGAAAAAAAAGACGAACAAATCCTCCCAAAAGCAAGAAAACTTTGATTCGGAAGCATGACAGCATGCATGCACGAATTGTTTGACACCGGGGGCGAAAACAAATAGCGAGAGCGGCAAAAACCATCAGCACCTGGATTTATCAAAAGCTTTTTTTTTTCACATTTCATCTCAGAACACCGAGCAAACAACAATGCGAAATCAATACGCCAGAAATTTCTTATTAGAGACAATAACAAACGAAAATAATAAGACACAAGAGATTGCAGTGTAGACCCACCAGTGTCAAAGACGTGCACTAGGTTGGTCTGACAGTTATCTCTGCCGTAGCCCCCGAAGACATAGAGAAGTCTCCCTCCTTTGATGGCGTTACAGGTGTGACCCCACCTCCTCCCTGGCCCAGAAAACTCATCAGATCCTTCTCCTTGACACTGTATGGGCTTTACCTGGACCTTTTCCCACCTCATTTTCCAAGATTCAATTACAACGAAGCAATTGCTGAGGAAAACTCACAGGAAAAAATAACGAAAAGCGAAGATTAGGGCGCCGAAAGTGAGATTATCGACCACAACGTCGCGGGAGCGCGTATTTTTATTTTGAGAATTTATTCATGCAAAATAAGGAAAATTGGGGCAAAATTCCGTAAAAATTAATTGAAAAATGAATATACTCAATTACACATATAAAATCTAGTTATATATGGCAAAGATTAGTTACACATGGTCAATTATAGATATGTGAAAGGTTTCATTTTTAATTGATTATATAATATGATGAATTAAAGTGAGCATTAAATTTTAATGAAAATAAGCAGCGGGAATGCGTATTTTTATTTTGAGAATTTATTCATGCAAAATAGGGAAAATTGGGGGAAAATCTCATTGGGAATTAATTGGAGAATATATCTACTTAGTTGCATATGTGGAAGTTCCGTTACATATGTAGAATATTAGTTGCACATAGTTCCATATCTGAAAGATTAATTATACATATGTAAAATTTCTCATTTTATAATTAATTTTTTAATACCTTGAATTAAAGCCAACATATTTTGGATTTTTTCTCAATTTTTCCCTATAAGAGAAAATAATAAGAGGAATAAAATGTACCTTGCAACTTATGTCAAAATTTCCCACTAAAAGAAGCCGGCATTAAATTTTAGAATGATTTTTGTGTAATGAAAAAATTGTCAAATCATAATTTTGATTGGAGATTATGGTTTGTCGTGATTGGTGTGAATGTAAATAGTGAAACGTGGCAACTGTTGAGCTGTTAGATTACAGATTTGTAGTTTCAGATTTTAAAACTAACATTTCCTTTCAGATCGAAAAAATAAAAAATACTAAGAAATTACAAAATAAAACACAAGAACAAAAAACAAAATATTATTCTAAAAAGGTTAAAAAATATTATTCCATTTGTAATTTGTATGAAGAGAGAAAAAGAAAGGAAAATAAAATATAAAGCTCATGAAAGTTATTATTTTTTTAAAATTATCAATTGTTCTTCAATAAAATGTACCGAGATAATTAATTTTAATTGTAATTTTTCATATATAATAACATAAATAACTAAAACCACCTAATTTTTTAGAACAAAAAACGCTTAATTTTTAAACGGTGTAAAATAGAATAATATAATAGTAGTAACTATTTGATAATTTATTTACTTAAAAAAACTATTTGGGGCAACCACTTTGATAATACTTTATTTTACCAGTAATTTATTATGCATTTTAAGCTTTTAGAATATAGAATGAGTTTGAGACTTTGTTCCACAAATATGGCGACATTATATAGAGAAAATCTCACAGAAATACCCTCAAAGTATATAAAAGATAAATTAAAGACTTAAATATACAAAATTTAAAATTAGACAGAAGGTATCAATTTGAAATTTCAAAATATTATAAATTTACTTATTGACCATTTCTTTTTTTTACATATATGTAAATTTCATATACTTCAATGAGTATTTCTTATATTCAAGTTGTAATTTGTTATACTTAACATATAAAAATATTGGTCAAAGGAGTCTCATTTTTTGGAAGTTTTAAAGGTTACTAATTGAATTATAATCAAATTGTTTTGGGCCGTTTACCAATGTTACACAATTGGATAATCAAATTGAGTATTCGAAGTTGTAATCAAATAATACAATTGGATAATTCAGTTTAAATAAAATCCTTTACTAGATTTATATTTATATAATTTTATTAATATAGTTTCTGGTTTCTAAATAGATTTGAATATTCATTCTTAATTAACATATGTAAGAATGTTCTATACTTCATTATGTATCCTCTATATTAAGATTACGATCCGTTATACTTGACATGCAAATATGTTGGTAATGAGAGATTATTTTTTGAGAGCTTCAAGGGTTTTAATTCACACGAATGTCAATTTTTTATATTTCACTAGATGTTCTCTATACTCAAATGGAAATTTGTTATACTTAACATGTAAATGTGTTTGTAAAAGGAATCCATTTTCTGGCAAAAAAGTAAGAGGAGTCCATTTTTTGGAAACTACAAGGGTCTTACTTTACATATATGTGATCACTAGGTATTACATATACTTAAATTGCAATTCGCTATTATTGATCTGCAATATGTTAGCAAAGGGAGTCTCTTTTTTTTCAAAAAAAAAAAAAAATAGAGGAAGTGAGGTTTTTTCCCTAAGATATGCAAATTTCGAATTAATTCTGGTAGCCTAATATGAGATTGTGTAGATTTGAATCACTGGCTTATCCTTCTAATATTTTGAAGGTATTTTTATGGCATTTTCCTTTTAAAAATATGTAAAAAGATGAACAATAATTAAATTTTATAGGAGAATACTATAGAAAGTTTTATAGGTATTTATTATTTGAAAGACCCAGAAATATTAAAAAAAAAAACACTTTTATAAAAATATAAATAAAATTTCTTTCACATGCAACTCAATGAGAATGAACTTAAATAAATTAATTCAAACATTCACTTACTACGTTCGTATGAACTATGAGTATAATTTATAAACCTTATTAATCAATCACTTCTACAATAATTTTCACCTCACATATATAATCACTTTTGCTTAATCCAAAACAAATAGCTGTAGAAGTGTTGACTAACCTATGATCTGACATAAATGTGTATCTGAATTAATTCCCCATTGTTGAGTGTCCTCTTTACATCACAACATGCTCTTATATAGACATACAAAACACAGGCTTACATATAATAAGCACTTATATAATGGGTTGGGCCTTATATTAAACAGCCCAATTAGTATATATGTGAACCACTAATTCTTACACCCCCCTTAATTTTGGGGTTGTACAAATTAACAAAACTTCTAACTTGCTTCACAATTTCTTTTGTATATTTTTTTTTTGGTTGAATTCACATGCTGCATGCTGATCAGCTTCTGCTACAGTTTCTCTTGTGATTCAAGGGTAGATTGCAATGAGTGCATTCAAGGGTGGATCCTTTCTCCCCCTGACTCTATAGCTTTTGCTGCCATGCCTTTCTTGTGGCAATGAATGTATTCAAGGGTGTATCTTCTTCTCCCCTTGCCACATCCCCTACCTTATACCTGGGGTTCAAAATCCTCAGACAATAATAGATTTGATCCCTTTACATCCCTGTGAATCACACGTTGAGCACCTCTATTATTCAAATAATCTAAAGCCTTAGCAATAACGCCTTATACCTCTCGGTCCAACCAAACACAAGTGGATTTTTTCTTGCTTCCATGAAGAATCTCTTCAAGACTTCCTCTTGATAAGAAATCATACACCAAAAGAAGATCTCCATCCTCAGTGTAGAATCCCAGGAGAGAAATAATGTTTTTTTTGTGGTGCGACGTAGTGATAATTTATATTTCCAAAATAAACTCCTTTAAAACATCGTTAAAGGGCTTTAAGATCTTAACTGCTAGTTCCTTACCATCAAGAAGATAGCCCCTGTAAACCTGACTATTTCCTCCTTCCATCAGATTTTCAGGTGAGAAATTTGACGTAGCCGATAAACGTTCTTGGTACTGAAACAATCAGCAGGTTGATAAGTATTTCTCATGGAGACCCTCCGATTCTTTAGGAATTTTCCTTGAATTATATTCAAGTGAAGAGGCAATCCTTTTGTTGAACGTTGCCACTTTTTCACTGGTAAGCACCTTTCATAGGTTTCATCTAGAGTTATGGCACCAGTAACTAAAACTCAAACCAACTAATTAAACCGTGATTTTAACAATGAAAAACCACATAACAAGAAACGAGAGAAGTAAATCTTCAATGAAGATTAATACTTAAATGCAAACCACAGGGGCATATGATGCTCATCGTTCACGAACCCATGTCAAATTGCAAAGAATAAGACACAATTTTCTTGCTAAAATAATGATTCTGGTGGGGACAATGAATTGACTACCCCAGTGCCTCTTAAAAGCTTCACATTCACTAGAGGGGTCTTCTTGTTGCTCGGCTATTCATCATGGCAAAATTCTTTGTCCGTCTTGTGCCTCCTGGCCCATCGCTTCACTAGTTTCATCATAATCGTAGTTCCTCTTCTTCTTTTCCCTTCCTTGTCTCATCTTCCTTTCTTCTCTCCCTCCCTCCCTCCCTCCCTCTCTCTCTCTCTCTCTGTTTGCTACTCTCCTTCCTTCTTCTTTTCTCTCGGCACCATGGCATTATTTCTTCGTAGGAGGAAGGAATTATGCATCTAAGGAGGCATCTCGCTGCTTGCATTTGTGGAAGCGTCTCGCTGCTCTACTCAGACCTCTCAAAACTCTAGATTCTTCCAGTGTTGAGGTGAAACTCCAATCGAGTCTTGAGCTACCTCCGTCGGGTTTGCTGCATTTCTTGGACTGCAGATGGGTTTCTTGTGGTCAAGGGGTCACGTCAGAGGAGGTGTCTCGTGCTACTCTACTCTGATCTATCAAAACCCCTTATTCCTTCAGGTACATGATGTTTCTTGATCGCCGTCAACGTTCGCAAGGTGGATAGTAGAGAGCATCATCCATCACCGAGAAGACAGCCACGAGGTGCTAAAGATGTCAACGTGTGTTCTGTAGCTCTGTTGCAGCTGTGTATCAATGGAGGGGAAGGGTTTTCTCTAAATTCTTGAATGGAGGCCTCAGTTTCTTAACTTTCTTGGGCCTTTCTTAGTTTTTAGGCCCAGCTGGAATTATTCCCAAATCAAGCCGAAGCTCTTATACCATGTTGACAAAGAGTATGTTTGTTACCCACTTCTGAAAAGCATTTTTATACAAATTGAGATAAAACTCTTTTACATACTCACCTTAAGAGAAATACTTACATACTCCCGGAGTGCCACGTCATCCATGCTCTGTCCAATGAGAATATTCCAAGTGTCTTTTATTATAGATCTCATATCCCATAAATTTCTCTTAATTATTCCTCTTTTTTCATAATAAATATTTATTTTAATGGGTTATGGAAAAATGAACATAATCAGGAGAAATTTATGGGATATGAGATCATAATAAATGACACTTGGAACATTTTTATTGGGCAGAGCATTAATGACATAGCACTCCGGGAGTATGTAAGTATTTCTCCTCACCTTAAATTATGTGAAATCACTTTGTAAAACCTATTTCCAAACATATACCCATGATCTGACATAAATCGAGTGTCCTCTGTATTTCACAACATGGTCTTTTATAAACATACAAAACACACGCTTTCAAATTATAAGCACTCATCTAATGGGCTGAGCCTTATATTAAACAACCAATTAATATGTATGTGAACCACTAAATACATGTTTAGTAAAGTAACAAAAACATGGTTTTAAAGAAAGACCATTATTTTAAAGGAAAACCATGGTTTTGAAGAAGCTTTACAAACATGCCTCGAATATGCAGAATAGTTTTTGAATACAAAACTATGGTTTCAAAAAGTGATAGATAAACATATTAAATTCTCCAAAATAGCTTTTAACCCTCCAAAGCATGATTTGAAGTGAAAACCATGTTTTTATAAAGGGTTAAACATACTTTTGGTCCCTATAGTTTACCTTAATTTGGGTTTTGGTCCCTAAAGTTTAAAAGTGATGGTTTTTGTCCCTCAAGTTTACTCTGTTTAAAAATTTTTGTCCCTGTAGTTTTAAAATATCCTTGTACTTTTAACTAGTTTTGTTTTTTACCCTTATATTTTGAATGAATTTTGGTTTTAATATTTATACTTTGAATAAATATTTATTTTGATCCATAAATTTAACTATATTAATTAACGCAATCAAATATTCAAGTCCCTAAAACTACAAGGATAAATTATACAACAATTTTTTTTTCATGTTACCTTGTCCAGTTATTAACAAATTTCACTATAATTAAATGAATTAGTGATACATAAGTAAAATTAACTGTATTAATATTAGATGTAGGTCCTTTTAAAACTATAGAGACTAACAGTTTTAGACAGAGTAAACTTGAGGAACTAAAATCACAATTTTTAAACTTCAGAGACCAAAAACTAAATCAAGATAAGTTATAGAGACTAAAAATAGGTTTAACCTTTTTATAAAAGTTATTAAATTTCTATTTTTTCAGTAACTATTTAATAAAATTTACTCTAGGTAGATTGGAATTAAAGGGATGCTCTAATTCCTACGAGATGGAACCGGAGTATTTATATCACGAATCAGAG
Organism: Vachellia collinsii; assembly: GCA_006871305.1. NCBI lineage: Eukaryota > Viridiplantae > Streptophyta > Magnoliopsida > Fabales > Fabaceae > Vachellia > Vachellia collinsii. The sequence goes on from QFDD01121250.1 coordinate 211,777, forward strand.
TTGAGAAGATACGCTCAAGCCGTCAAGGGGATGGCTTCAGCGATTCCTCCTTTGGAAGCTTTGTTGCTTATCTCTAGTTTAACGCGTTGGAGGCTAGTTTCATGTCTGATTGTTTTAGCTTTGGCGTTGGAGGAGAGAAGAAGAAGAGAAGAGCACTTTCTTTGAACGGCAATGGTGGCAGTAGTCGCAGCAGGCAGAAGAAGCCTCTGGCGTATCCTCCAAAATCGCGTCCATTGCTTTTCAACGGTTTCCAGTTCTATCGACCGCTCTGATCCAAAATTATCCCAGCAATCTCAGTACAGGAAGGAGATTTCACTTGCCAATCTCTTCCAAAGGCACGGGTTACCACCATCACAGATTCAAGGTTTTCTCGCAAAGAATCGTTTTCTCTTGAATTCTAATTTACAGGAGTTAGAGAAGTGTTTGGCCACTCTATTATCATTCAAGATTCCGCAAAATTCTCTCATTTCTTTGATACGTGATTGTCCTGGGATATTGGAACACCCATTTCTCAAGAAATGGGAAGCATGTTTCTCACAACTGCACATTTTGACCCCTTCTCCACTTATGATTAGAAATTTCTTGCTGTACTCTAGGAGGTATCAGCTAGACCCGGCTGAACTTTATAAAAGCATTGAGATCTTGAGAGCTCTAGGCTTTGCTCATGTTGCTATAGCCCGGGTTTTCGAGGACTTCCCATCCGTGGTCGTGATGAATAAGGGAGAAATTCTTTCTATAATTGAATTTCTCATGGAAATTGGGGTTCCCAGGGATAGGATTGATCGAGTCATAGGTTTGCATCCTAGAGTTTTGGGACTTGGGATAGAAGATCGGTTGAAGCCATTGCTTTGTGAGTTAAACGATTTGGGATTTTCTGATGACGAGATTATAAAGGAGATAATTAGGGAGCCCAAGATTCTGGGAATGGAACTAGGGGAATTTTCACGATGTTTACAATTGCTCAAGACTTTGAAATGTAGAGAACCAATTAAAAAAAAGATTTTCCAAGAAGGTATGCTGAGAGCTGGTTTTGAAGTAAAATTGAGAGTAGATTGCTTGTGCAGTCATGGTTTAATCCGTAGAGATGCTTTCAAGGTCTTGTGGAAAGAACCGAGGTTGATTACGTATGACTTAGAGAACATTGAAAAGAAGATCGACTTTTTAGTGCACAGGATGGAATACAGTGTTGATTGTTTACCTGATGTTCCAGAATATTTGGGCGTAAATTTCGAAAAGCAGATTGTTCCTCGACACAGTGTAATGGAGTACTTGAAAGCAAAAGGTGCAGTTGACTTTGAGGTGAGATTGATGGATTTGATCAAGCCAAGTAGACTTAGATTTTACAATCTGTACGTCAAGCCCTACCCAGATTGTGAAAAGCTGTATGGGAGATTTTCAGGACATGTCGAAGCTAAAAGCAAGCATCCAACTGGACTCTGGAAAATCTTTAAACCACGCAAGTTCCCTGAAACCAACGAAGATGTGAAGAACATGAAGTCCTTTATGGACGGAGTAGTTTAGTGCATCCCCTATTTCCTCATGTAGTTGATTGCTTGCTTTCCCTTGGGAAGACTTGTTTGTTCCCGAAGCTGCTGCCTCTTGTCGTGTTCAAAGTTGATGGCCTTGTTAGACCCATCATGTTCTGTCTTGGTTAAGATTTTAACATCTGCTCATGCAAGGAACTTAAACGAGATGTTAGCTTCCAGACCTGGTGAGGCAATTGAGATGCCTGCAAAAAGACATCATAAAGAGTAAGCTGAAGAAGCTACAGGTAACATTCTGGTGGCTCTGAAAGAGTCCTTGCCTTTTGCTGCTTATTCTGCCACCTCTTTGCGGTTCAGTAGAGCTGCGCACTGAAAATCGTGTCTGGAAATTTCCACCTCCAACTTAACGTTTACGTTTCTGACCTTTTTCTTGTTTGCCGGAAAAAAAAAAAAAAAGTTGTCCGACTTTCATATTTCGGTTAAGTTTATTTTTCCTTGGTGGATTATGTCAGGAACTTCTGGAGATATAATGGATGAGAAGAGTAACCGCAGGAGCCAACTTTTTGTTCTTTCGGATGCACAGTTGACTGATGCATAGTTGACAAGCTGACATGTTTTGGACTGCGATTTTGTAGCTAAAACTCTTTGATTAGTTCCTCATTATCGACATATATAGTAAAATATTTACAATTCATGGAAATGTAATCACTCTTTACTTCATGTGGCATTGGCCTGTGCATATGTGCGTGTATGTATGAAGAATTCAATTCAAGGGCCACATTTACAGTTCATTCTAGACACGTCAAAATGTTTCCTTTGTTTGTTCACTAAATAAAATATTAACCATGTATCATATTTCCAATAATGCAAGACAAACGAAGATGCAGAAAAATTTTATTTTGATCTAGCATGGAAGTGTATTCTTTAATTCTCAGTCTCTTAACATTATTAGTGTCTCATATACTTGAGTCCATGTTGTCCTCGTGGACAATTTGAACCGGGCAATAAATTGATAGAATTCCTCGCATAGAATCATGTACTTCAATTGACACCCTCGCTAGATTAAGTGCATGTTTGGTAAATTTGCAAAACCATAGTTTTGAAGAAAAACCATGATTTTGAAAAAGTTGTTGACAAACATGTTTCGAAGTCTAAAATCATGGTTTCAAAAAGTGATAGACAAGCATACTCAGATTCTCCAGAATATCTTTTAACCCTCAAAATGATGGTTTAAAGGTGGAAACTATGGTTTTCCAAAAACTATTCTTCAGAATCTATTTTCTAAAAATAACTTTTACATAAATCGAAATAAAAGCTATTTTTTAAAAGTTAATCCAAACATCCTTCCTGTTACAAGCCTGGCATTTTAAAGTTGAGATGAGAGGTGAGAGTACCAGTTGGATGTTACAATCCTGGCTTTCTGTTAGCCCAAACTAACCCTAGCAAATTATGATTTTCAGTCTTCATGGCAGACGATGATCCACTGAAAGTAAATAATAGTATCCTCAATTTAGTGTTAGATTTAATATTATATAACTAATAACAGAGTAGTTGGGCATTTTAAAGTTCAGGCACAAGACATTCAGGAGAGTTGCCACCCGAAGAAGTATCGTATGCTAACTGCCTTGACGGATTGGATAGTCCATTGGGATTCAGGAAGACATGGCAATGAATCATGCGTAATCAGCTAAGTGGCTAGATTTCAGATTTTGCTGTTTGTAGTTGTCTTCTGACTAATGAAGTATAAACACCGTTGTTGCTGAGAAGTTCATCATGGGTTCCACTTTCAACTATTTGACCATCAGAAATAACTGCTACAATATTTGCACTTTTAACAGTAGATAGCCTATGAGCAATAACTAGAACTGTCCTTCCCTTCATTAGAGAATCCATGGCATCCTACAACATAGACATCAATATTGTAATTTGTTAACTACTTGTCTGCGACAAAGGGAGGGAGATGAACGAAATAAAGTCTATATTTCATGAAGTTGTGATTTTACTTGTACTAGGTATTCGCTTTCAGCATCCAAGGCACTAGTGGCTTCATCCAGGAGAAGAATTTTTGGGTCCATAAGCAGGGCTCTAGCAATAGCTATTCTTTGCTTTTGTCCTCCTGAAAGCCGTACCCCACGTTCTCCAACATGTGTCTGGTATTTATCTGGGAACTTCGATATAAATTCATGTGCATTGGCCATTTTCTGCATATAAATCCATACTCAACGAGGAAACAAGGTTTCAGAGAATAGGGTCTATTTGGTGAAAGATGATATTGAATCTTACAGCTGCATTTTCTATGTCAATATGATTAACTTTGCCATCAAGTCCATAAGCTATGTTCTCCTCTATGGAACAGTTGAAAAGAGTAGGTTCCTGACTCACTATACTAATCTGCAAACCAGAAGTCAATCTCCATTATCTTTAAGCTCACCAGTATCACAAATAGATATTAAATTGGATCAGTTTTTAGTGTGAGCTTCTCAAATCTATTGTGTAGACACCTCCTGAAACATTTATGAAAAGAATAATAGCATGATACTGAGTACTATTAAATTCTGAAACATTTATGAAAAGAATAATAGCATGATACATTTATCAACAACGATGTAAGTTGGTAAAAGTTTGTCAAGAGTATATAAATATCTAACATTCAAGAAAATGCTCTGAAATGCAATTATCTGCTATATCAATATAAACATGTACTGAGTACTGAGCATAAGGAAAATGTAGACATGTTGTCTCCTATGAGGAAGCAACACATTGCCTACTTATCAATTGATGTTCCCTGTTTGGTAGTAATTAAAATAAAATTATTTTCTAGTAATTAACTTTCAGCCCAAGCAACTAAATAACTATAGCAAGATACCGTTTTGTGTAGATGCTCATGTGATATTTCTACCAGAGGAACCCCATTCAGCAGGATCTTTCCCTTGGTTGGGTCATAGAATCTTTCAATCAAGTTAGCTATAGTAGTCTGCAGCAAACAAGAAATAAATCCATTCGCTTAATTTTTCCCTGTCAACTTCATCATAAAGTATTTATTTTCTAAGCTTCAATGCACAGCATTTTAGTAAACAAGGTTCTTAGTTCATAGAAGACATATTACTTGACCTTGTGGAATCATGAGCTGTGAATTAAAACACACATATATGGACTAATACCTTTCCACCACCACTTGGACCAACAAGAGCAACCTTTGAGCCAGGCTGCAGTTTCAATGTGATTCCCTATAGATGACATAATGCAGTAAATTTTGTTATTGAATTTACCATTCAATTTGGATAACATATACAACATCAATACACAAAACTGCAGAAGGTACCTTGAGTATTGTATGACTTGGACGTGATGGATAGGCAAACCAAACATCATTTAGTTCCACTTCACCATCTTGATCACTACAGTAATAGACAATTTAGTCTCATTTCTCAATGCCCAATTAATTATTTTTGAACCATTTTCTTTTATATAGCACAAATTCAAATTAAAGTGGAGAATGTTCAATATTTGAACGTGATTTTTGTGTTGGAATACAAAGGAAGGCAAAGCCTTGACAAGGGAAAAAGAACATGATTCTGCAAGTACACATTAATAAGCATGGAGAGAGGTTGGTGGAAAGTGTGATTATACCATCATCAATCCCAACTAAAACTTTAGTACAAGAAACCAAAAGGAAAGCTCCTTGGTTTTGTCATTCAAAAATCAGGTGTTTTAAGGAGAGAAAATTAAAAAGGTTGAGGGGAGAAGGAAATTCTGTAGGAAAGACAAAATTCAATAAATACAGGAAACTGACCCCAAAGGACACTTGTTTCCTGGCTTTGGCATGGAAGAGACTCGGTCCAGAAGTTGAAATACCCGTCTGCTAGCACCTGCAGCTTTCATTACTACTGTATACAATGATGACAGACCAGATACAGCAGATCCCACTGCAAGATTGAGACAGTCAAGTATAATTTGTGTCAGTTCAAACACAGCAGATTAAAATGCCATGGGAAATAAATGAATGCACAATTTGACTAGCACAGTGATCAACTAATGACTTTAACATTTTTAGATGATAAAATCTTTCATTGATGGTGTGCAGTGATATCAATCACATGTAGGTACTAAAATAGACATTCGAACCCACCGGTGAGACTATAAAGAATGAAAGATGTAAGATCACCCGGAGACATGGAACCCTTGATTGTCAAGTTAGCTCCATATATAACAACTATAATAACTGAAAGTGTAGATGCTGCATTGAGGCCTCCAGAAAAGAGTCCGATCACTTTCTGTATCACCAAGGCACAAGAAGCTAAATGGTTAACATTGGGAAGGGTTAATTGATGCATAAACATACAAGCACAAAGATCAAAATAAAAAATGGGCAACTCACAGCCTGTTTAAGTCCAAGCTCAAGTGTTTCTCCAACTTTCTCAGAATAACGTGCTATTTCATGTTCTTCTTGGGCAAAAGACCTTACTGTTCTTATAGCACCAAAGGATTCCTAATCAACAATCATACACAACACAAAATTAATACCAGACAAAAATCTTCCCAAGACTTGACTTCAACTTTCCACAAAGATTACAGTTTTTTATAGAATAGACATGCCTCAGCAATCGAAGAAGCTACTGCAGCTGCAGCTTGAGTTTTGTGAGAAAGTTCACGCAAGAACCGGCCAAATTTCCGAACAGCAACAGAAATAGCAGGTACAACAGCCAAAGCCAGTACTAGATGATTTTACAAAAAGAAAAATTAGGATGAATGTGGAGAAAGTATATGACAGCATTCATCCATATGAGATTGTGTTTGTGTGCAGTTATTTAAATGAGCATCAATTTTCAAGCACGTACAAGTTAACTTCCATGACGTTGCAAACATGAAGGAGAGACCAATAAAGGCAGTTGATAAGTTTCTCAAGGCTTCAGAGAGATTGGTAGTTGCGGCATTCTTTATTATCTGTGTATCTTCAGATAGCCTGCTTAGAAGTTCTCCAGTTTTAGTAACATCATAGAAGGCTATCTCCTGCAAATTCATCAAGAAGAATAAACAACATTATCTTCGAAAGCATTTGCAAAAAGAAACAAAAAATATTATTGATACAAGATGGGGAAGGGGAAAGGGAGAAGGATAGGAAGAGAGGAGAAAGAGAGAGAATAGAGGAGGGAGAACATCAAGAAGGAGTGAGAAACCAGACGAAAAGAGGGAGAGGAGAACTCAGAGGAGGAAGAAAATCAATATTATTTAAATCATTAAACATACAAAACAAATGAATTGAGATGCTATTTATAAACCTCAACCTAACCCTATAAATTAATGACAAAACATTCTAGAAATCTAGAATTAAATGTAAAATCAAAATTAATAATAAAAGATGATAATCACTCAATATTAAAACCCAAATATTCCCTAATGATAAATATCCTAAATATCTGAAATCATGAATCAGTCATTATTCCATATCTTATCAATTATCTTCTGAGGCAAGGGGAAACACACTCTCCAAAGTTCAATGATCTACTCTCCAAATGACTATATATAACATAAACAAGGAGAAGAAATGAAGATTAATTGATGAGAATGTTGGTTTACCTGGTTTATGAGGTGACTGAACAATCTTATTCTCAACCGCGCAACAACCCTTTCACTGGCAGAAGAGAAAAGCCATGCTCGCAGTGATGTGGAAACAGAACTGAAAGTTTGAGAAAATTTAAAGCACCGCTTGGTTAATAAGAAAATAAATATGATGGATCAAAAACCATAGTTTCATCCAGGTCCCAAGTAATCAAACAGGAAGTACTCAAGCAAGGATCGTACCCCACAACAACAATCAGAAAGATAGACAGTATGGTGCTCTTTACAGCATCCAGAGCTCTAGCTTTCTCCTCAGGGGTTGAAATATCTCCCGACACAATGTCAATTATCTTCCCACCAAATTTTGGCTGAAGCAGGAAGAAAACAATATGTTCATTAGGAAGTTGGTTTAACGAGGTATCTAAAGATCTAGGCAGCAAATATCCACATAACAGAGACAATGATACATACAATTAAGATACTAGAGGTAGATGCAACCAACAGAGCCACTGTCGCAAGTACCAACTTCCCAGCATCAGGCTTTGCCTGTAATTAATAATAAAAAAAATGTAAGAATTTAATGGCCGGAAATTTTAATGATCACAAAATACTGCCACTAAACCATCCAAAGAAATTCCAGCTAAAATTATGCCCACTTACAAGTGAAAGCACTCGACAGACTCCCACATTTGCAGCCTGATAATTTTAAGCATAAAATTAGCAATTATGCTAAGAGATATTAAAGAGAGGTATTATAGAAGTGTGAATAATGATTACCGGTAGAGTATCACCATGTTCAAGGTCTGTTGGCTGATCAGCTGAGGCATTACCTCTCTTCCTTCCTTCCTGTAGATAGGGAAAATACAATTTTCAAAGTCTCGTTTAAAATACTTCTCAAAGTCGTTTCATAAGACGCTCGTTGGTCTTCAAACATGATGACTAGTGCCAGACATAAGATTAAAAGCATTACAAAAATTACAACTACCAGTGTAAGCCATTAAGCCAATAAGTCAGTCATTAAACGTCTCGTGCAGTCAGTATCGTTTCCATGATGGAAATAACCATGACTGTGCGCGTAGCATGGCTCAAACGAGAATGCCATGCCGAAAACAGTAAGTTCCAGTGGATTGGAGAAAACGATTTCGTGGCAACGCAAGAAAGCAAATTCACAACAAAGCTGAAAATCAAAAGACTCCTGTTCTTAAAGTCCTGAGTTGGAAATGAAACACAACGGAAAAGCATGTTATGACACCGTACTTCGTTTGATAATATCTACAGTTGCATTTCCAGGATCAAAACGGAGGACTTAAACACAGGTGATCGTAGATATAAAACTGCAATTATCCAGAGCACCAGACTTCCGCAAAATCATGAACTTTGATTATTATATAGATAAGGGGGGAAAGGCATATCCCATCGATGGTCACGCAAGCCCAACGAGCCATAAAATTTACTCACGAATCAGAAACTGAGCATCACTGATGGCAACCCAAATACCCAAAAGAGGAAAAGACGAGATTATTGGGGAGAAACGGCATCCATGACTTACTCCGTTTTCCAAGAGTGGAGCTCTTTCACTTCTGGACTCCCGCATCCTCGACTCAACCAGCAAAAACCAAAACTTTATAGGTGGGTCATGAGATATACAAGAAATTATTATTGTCCAAACTTTTCAGTATGAGCAAGAGGAGTAGAAGAGGCCATGTATGAAATAGCAGGTCGATCTTTATTGAATGTTTTGGCACGGAGAAGAGTTACCAAAAAAAAGTCTAAAGTGAGTTCTGCCCGATTGAACGGGTACGTAATGCTCGACATTGCCGAGGATTAAAATTTAAATAAAATAGTGATAAAAATATAACGACTTTTGTCCACGCCAATTATAAAATTAAAAAATGAGACCCGAAGCTCAAATGCGCGTGGCTGATGAACGACGACCAGATAAATAAATATATTGATTTTCGCTTTACTGTTTGTCGCTGAGTTCCTTAGTATAAAAAAAAATAAATATATTGATTTGGCGGTTTGCTTAGCATTTTCCGGGCAACACTTTATGAATTTATTGCCATGAACGATGACCATATATATACACACACATATATGACTTTTGTGATTTTTAATGGTCATACTTAATAATAATAATAATTGTGAGGAGATTATAACAGAGTGAAAAGACACAGACGATGAGAAAGACGCCAGCAACGTCGTCATCGTCAGTCGAATGGGCCAGTGAACGTGATGGCATGAACAACTTTTGCAGGCTTGTTCGTTGTTTCATGCGTGAACTTGTGGTCCTCTACTCCTTCGAGTCATGTGCGTTCTGATTTGCATATAGATTCCGTATCGTTCTTCCTTTTTTTTTAATGTTAAAATTCATCATCGCTTTGTGCTTCTGTCAAGTAGGTATCTTTTTTTTCCCCAATCTGTCAAGTAGGTATCATCCCCACGGTACATGGTATATCCCTTGTTCATAGCATATAACAAAGCATTAGGGCATCTTTTACTGACAATCTAAAATCACTTTCATATAGGATGAGATAAAATTCCTCTTGTATACTTACTTCGAATTGTATACAATCACTTTTCAAAAACTAATCTAAACAAGATCAAATAATTTAGTCTATAATTATGATCTGTACAGCTTAAGGGGAAGGAAAAACCGGGGAGGAAGAACTCCACAAAAGACTTTTGAATATCAAAATTATTTACATTGCACTATCTATGTTCTTTAATATAAGAGTTAGTTTACTTTTATTAAAGAAATTAAGGAATCTAAATGCATTACTTAAATGTATTTATATTTATCTTTTTTCTCTAAATTAATTTATCTAACTTATAAAATGATATGTAAATTTGCTTTTTGAATCTCCCAATAAAAATCAATTGACTCTTACACAACCCATATTCATTAATGTAAGACACCGTTGATTTTTATTGGAAAGATTAAAAAAGTTAAATACACTAATTAAAAATATTTATTTATGTATATAATTAGTTTACACATCAGTTTATAAGTTAAATTAATTAATTTAGAAAAAAAATATAAATATAAATCTCTTCAAGTAATATGTTTAGTTTTCTAAACTTCCTCAAAAATATTCAAGTGATTCTTATATTAAAAAATATAAATAGTATTAATTTTACGTTTATGTGTTTTCTGGGACAACGAGGGCTTGCTAGTAATTGTAGCGGAGCAAGCGCAAGAAGAAATTTAGTGGCCCTATTGTTAGGATTAGTAAGTTTCAGCCCAACATGGCCAAAGTCCAATCCCATGTCTCTCTGTGATCTAAAAGGAATTAGACACTAATTCAACGTAACGTGTGATAATACTTCAAACAAAAAATATATAATAAAAAATAATCACCACCGTATCAACCATTTTTTAATACTCTCCCCATTTTACTATAAGAGTTACTTAATCAGTTTAAATATATTAAAAAGATAAAATAAATTAATGAACCATAACAAATGTATTTTGATTTTCCATAAATACGTGTGTAAAATCAAATTACACTACATCCAGTAATCAATACAAGATTTAGTTTGTAATTCGTACTGCAAACTATATCTTATATTAAGGATAAAAAAAAAAGAACTGAAAATAGTAAAAAATACCCATATGTGATATTTCCTATCATTTTTAATATAAAAGTTAAATAAATAATTCACATACAATTGATTAAATTAATTATTTGTAGTATTGTGTCTTGGTTGGCCGAGCATGCAAACACAAAACGTTCTTGTACAGCAAAAAGAAAGCCAAGAGATCCTGTGTTTTCCTAGAAACGCAACCGTGCAATCTTGGGTGAATATTCCCATTTCCCAGCAACGTAATCAGGATAGAAAGCTTTCAATTTTGGCTGTTGAATCGGAATTTGAATTGAAGCCCCAGAATGTATGGTTGGTTAAAGAAAAAGGAAAGAAACGATAATGCATAATGTGAGAAAAATTTCATACAGTATTTTGTTTTATGCCTCTTTCTTCGCTCTCTTGCTTCACTTTAGTGATAATTCATAAACTCTCTCTCTCTCTCTTTTTCATACTTTCATCTTGTATCCGACGTTTTTTCTGGATCCTATTACCAGGTATCCTAACAATATCAAACACTGATGGAACCCTTTGGGTGGTAAACTCTCCTAACAAGTTTTAATGCTATTGTATCCAAAGCTTAAACTTGAGATCCTAAATATACTGATTGGTCATCCTTACCAATCCAATCAAATGCTTGTTAGTATTCATGAACTCTCTAGCTTTAGGAAATCTAACAGACATTGTCTAGTAGCTCTTGCTTTTACTTGATTCGTCTCTGTCGCTACTCGCTAGCTCGTTATCTTACCTATATCCTCTTACTCTCAACTGTAGTTCTGGAATTGTTGGGTAGAAAACTGGAACCCAAAAAAAAAAACAAAAAACCGAAATGCTACAACTTATTTTTTCAAGGCAAGACAGCTGGAGTATTATTTGCAAGCAATGCTGCCTTATGAGGAAGGGAAGATAAATGACATATATTTCTTAAATAAATGGGAAAATTAGAATAAAGGACCTAGTAAAAATAATATTTATTATGAAGAACCATAAAAATGATAATTACTTGAAGGGACCAGATTTTAAAATATAAAAATGGGAAGACGAAAAAGTCCCTTACCAGATTTCCTATATTTCCGCTAACTGCATTTCAAGTTACCACTTTTTATGCTATGATTTCAAAACCTACTACATATAATTTTTTTATTAAACTATTTTTATCAAAACCGCCATTTTTTATTAAACAAATAGGTAGCAATTCATATTTCCACTAACTGGCATTTGAGCGTGCTACTAATCCTTCTACCGTAAATTCTTCACCTGCACACACTTCTTATGCTGAAGGAAGATCCAAAATAAACATCCTCCTTTCCATTACTGGTAACTAATTTGATAATAAAGGATTTTCATCATAATATGTGAGTTCTTCTAATACTTTTTTTTTTGGAATTTATTTAAAATTATTGTTGTTGGATTGTATTCATCAGGATATTGATTGATCAATAATGGATTGTCAGCATTCGTTGGCGATTTTCTGTTACTTTCACAAAGGTGGAAAATCATTAATGAATCAAGAGGGGTTCAACGCTA